>OU343052.1:23677560-23702560 GCA_910593695.2 Ocypus olens | reverse complement strand
AATAAATTTTTGAAGAAAAATGAAATTTATTTGTTTTTCGGCGTTTCCAGCAGTTATCCGAACTATTTACACCAAAAGAAATTTTGCTTGTCTCAGTTTCTGTAAGTCTCACAAATAATTTTTATAACAAAATAGTGTTCAGAATGTGATTCTGGACTCAAAAAAAAAACGAAAATAAATTTTTGAAGAAAAATAAAATTTAATTGTTTTTCGGCGTTTCCAGCAGTTGTCCGAACGATTTACACCAAAAGAAATCTTGCTTGTCTCAGTTTCCGTAAGTCTCACAAATAATTTTTATAACAAAATAGTGTTCAGAATGTGATTCTGGACTCAAAAAAAAACGAAAATAAATTTTTGAAGAAAAATGAAATTTAATCGTTTTTCGGCGTTTCCAGCAGTTGTCCGAACGATTTACACCAAAAAAAATTTTGCTTGTCTCAGTTTCTGTAAGTCTCACAAATAATTTTTATAACAAAATAGTGTTCAGAATGTGATTCTGGACTCAAAAAAAAACGAAAATAAATTTTTGAAGAAAAATTAAATTTAATCGTTTTTCGGCGTTTCCAGCAGTTGTCCGAACGATTTACATCAAAAGAAATTTTGCTTGTCTCAGTTTCTGTAAGTCTCACAAATAATTTTTATAACAAAATAGTGTTCAGAATGTGATTCTGGACTCGAAAAAAAACGAAAATAAATCTTTGAAGAAAAATTAAATTTAAACGTTTTTCGGCGTTTCCAGCAGTTGTCCGAACGATTTACATCAAAAGAAATTTTGCTTGTCTCAGTTTCTGTAAGTCTCACAAATAATTTTTATAACAAAATAGTGTTCAGAATGTGATTCTGGACTCGATAAAAAACAAAAATAAATTTTTGAAGAAAAATGAAATTTAATCGTTTTTCGGCGTTTCCAGCAGTTGTCCGAACGATTTACACCAAAAGAAATTTTGCTTGTCTCAGTTTCTGTAAGTCTCACAAATAATTTTTATAACAAAATAGTGTTCAGAATGTGATTCTGGACTCAAAAAAAAACGAAAATAAATTTTTGAAGAAAAATTAAATTTAATAGTTTTTCGGCGTTTCCAGCAGTTGTCGGAACGATTTACACCAAAAGAAATTTTGCTTGTCTCAGTTTCTGTAAGTCTCACAAATAATTTTTATAACAAAATAGTGTTCAGAATGTGATTCTGGACTCAAAAAAAACGAAAATAAATTTTTGAAGAAAAATTAAATTTAATCGTTTTTCGGCGTTTCCAGCAGTTGTCCGAACAATTTACATCAAAAGAAATTTTTCTTGTCTCAGTTTCTGTAAGTCTCACAAATAATTTTTATAACAAAATAGTGTTCAGAATGTGATTCTGGACTCGATAAAAAACGAAAATAAATTTTTGAAGAAAAATTAAATTTAATCGTTTTTCGGCGTTTCCAGCAGTTGTCCGAACGATTTACATCAAAAGAAATTTTTCTTGTCTCAGTTTCTGTAAGTCTCGCAAATAATTTTTGTAACAAAATAGTGTTCAGAATGTGATTCTGGACTCGATAAAAAACGAAAATAAATTTTTGAAGAAAAATTAAATTTAATCGTTTTTCGGCGTTTCCAGCAGTTGTCCGAACGATTTACACCAAAAGAAATTTTGCTTGTCTCAGTTTCTGTAAGTCTCACAAATAATTTTTATAACAAAATAGTGTTCAGAATGTGATTCTGGACTCGAAAAAAAACGAAAATAAATTTTTGAAGAAAAATTAAATTTAATCGTTATTCGGCGTTTCCAGCAGTTGTCCGAACGATTTACATCAAAAGAAATTTTGCTTGTCTCAGTTTCTGTAAGTCTCACAAATAATTTTTATAACAAAATAGTGTTCAGAATGTGATTCCGGACTCGAAAAAAAACGAAAATAAATTTTTGAAGAAAAATTAAATTTAATCGTTTTTCGGCGTTTCCAGCAGTTGTCCGAACGATTTACGTCAAAAGAAATTTTCCCTGTCTCAGTTTCTGTAAGTCTCACAAATAATTTTTATAACAAAATAGTGTTCAGAATGTGATTCTGGACTCGATAAAAAACAAAAATTAATTTTTGAAGAAAAATGAAATTTAATCGTTTTTCGGCGTTTCCAGCAGTTGTCCGAACGATTTACACCAAAAGAAATTTTGCTTGTCTCAGTTTCTGTAAGTCTCACAAATAATTTTTATAACAAAATAGTGTTCAGAATGTGATTCTGGACTCAAAAAAAAACGAAAATAAATTTTTGAAGAAAAATTAAATTTAATAGTTTTTCGGCGTTTCCAGCAGTTGTCGGAACGATTTACACCAAAAGAAATTTTGCTTGTCTCAGTTTCTGTAAGTCTCACAAATAATTTTTATAACAAAATAGTGTTCAGAATGTGATTCTGGACTCAAAAAAAACGAAAATAAATTTTTGAAGAAAAATTAAATTTAATCGTTTTTCGGCGTTTCCAGCAGTTGTCCGAACGATTTACATCAAAAGAAATATTTCTTGTCTCAGTTTCTGTAAGTCTCACAAATAATTTTTATAACAAAATAGTGTTCAGAATGTGATTCTGGACTCGATAAAAAACGAAAATAAATTTTTGAAGAAAAATTAAATTTAATCGTTTTTCGGCGTTTCCAGCAGTTGTCCGAACGATTTACATCAAAAGAAATTTTTCTTGTCTCAGTTTCTGTAAGTCTCACAAATAATTTTTGTAACAAAATAGTGTTCAGAATGTGATTCTGGACTCGATAAAAAACGAAAATAAATTTTTGAAGAAAAATTAAATTTAATCGTTTTTCGGCGTTTCCAGCAGTTGTCCGAACGATTTACATCAAAAGAAATTTTGCTTGTCTCAGTTTCTGTAAGTCTCACAAATAATTTTTATAACAAAATAGTGTTCAGAATGTGATTCCGGACTCGAAAAAAAACGAAAATAAATTTTTGAAGAAAAATGAAATTTAATCGTTTTTCGGCGTTTCCAGCAGTTGTCCGAACGATTTACACCAAAAGAAATTTTGCTTGTCTCAGTTTCTGTAAGTCTCACAAATAATTTTTATAACAAAATAGTGTTCAGAATGTGATTCTGGACACGATAAAAAACGAAAATAAATTTTTGAAGAAAAATTAAATTTAATCGTTTTTCGGCGTTTCCAGCAGTTGTCCGAACGATTTACATCAAAAGAAATTTTTCTTGTCTCAGTTTCTGTTAGTCTCACAAATAATTTTTATAACAAAATAGTGTTCAGAATGTGATTCTGGACTCGATAAAAAACGAAAATAAATTTTTGAAGAAAAATGAAATTTATTTGTTTTTCGGCGTTTCCAGCAGTTATCCGAACTATTTACACCAAAAGAAATTTTGCTTGTCTCAGTTTCTGTAAGTCTCACAAATAATTTTTATAACAAAATAGTGTTCAGAATGTGATTCTGGACTCAAAAAAAAAACGAAAATAAATTTTTGAAGAAAAATAAAATTTAATTGTTTTTCGGCGTTTCCAGCAGTTGTCCGAACGATTTACACCAAAAGAAATCTTGCTTGTCTCAGTTTCCGTAAGTCTCACAAATAATTTTTATAACAAAATAGTGTTCAGAATGTGATTCTGGACTCAAAAAAAAACGAAAATAAATTTTTGAAGAAAATGAAATTTAATCGTTTTTCGGCGTTTCCAGCAGTTGTCCGAACGATTTACACCAAAAAAAATTTTGCTTGTCTCAGTTTCTGTAAGTCTCACAAATAATTTTTATAACAAAATAGTGTTCAGAATGTGATTCTGGACTCAAAAAAAAACGAAAATAAATTTTTGAAGAAAAATTAAATTTAATCGTTTTTCGGCGTTTCCAGCAGTTGTCCGAACGATTTACATCAAAAGAAATTTTGCTTGTCTCAGTTTCTGTAAGTCTCACAAATAATTTTTATAACAAAATAGTGTTCAGAATGTGATTCTGGACTCGAAAAAAAACGAAAATAAATTTTTGAAGAAAAATTAAATTTAAACGTTTTTCGGCGTTTCCAGCAGTTGTCCGAACGATTTACATCAAAAGAAATTTTGCTTGTCTCAGTTTCTGTAAGTCTCACAAATAATTTTTATAACAAAATAGTGTTCAGAATGTGATTCTGGACTCGATAAAAAACAAAAATAAATTTTTGAAGAAAAATGAAATTTAATCGTTTTTCGGCGTTTCCAGCAGTTGTCCGAACGATTTACACCAAAAGAAATTTTGCTTGTCTCAGTTTCTGTAAGTCTCACAAATAATTTTTATAACAAAATAGTGTTCAGAATGTGATTCTGGACTCAAAAAAAAACGAAAATAAATTTTTGAAGAAAAATTAAATTTAATAGTTTTTCGGCGTTTCCAGCAGTTGTCGGAACGATTTACACCAAAAAGAAATTTTGCTTGTCTCAGTTTCTGTAAGTCTCACAAATAATTTTTATAACAAAATAGTGTTCAGAATGTGATTCTGGACTCAAAAAAAACGAAAATAAATTTTTGAAGAAAAATTAAATTTAATCGTTTTTCGGCGTTTCCAGCAGTTGTCCGAACGATTTACATCAAAAGAAATTTTTCTTGTCTCAGTTTCTGTAAGTCTCACAAATAATTTTTATAACAAAATAGTGTTCAGAATGTGATTCTGGACTCGATAAAAAACGAAAATAAATTTTTGAAGAAAAATTAAATTTAATCGTTTTTCGGCGTTTCCAGCAGTTGTCCGAACGATTTACATCAAAAGAAATTTTTCTTGTCTCAGTTTCTGTAAGTCTCGCAAATAATTTTTGTAACAAAATAGTGTTCAGAATGTGATTCTGGACTCGATAAAAAACGAAAATAAATTTTTGAAGAAAAATTAAATTTAATCGTTTTTCGGCGTTTCCAGCAGTTGTCCGAACGATTTACACCAAAAGAAATTTTGCTTGTCTCAGTTTCTGTAAGTCTCACAAATAATTTTTATAACAAAATAGTGTTCAGAATGTGATTCTGGACTCAAAAAAAAACGAAAATAAATTTTTGAAGAAAAATTAAATTTAATCGTTTTTCGGCGTTTACAGCAGTTGTCCGAACGATTTACATCAAAAGAAATTTTTCTTGTCTCAGTTTCTGTAAGTCTCACAAATAATTTTTATAACAAAATAGTGTTCAGAATGTGATTCTGGACTCGATAAAAAACGAAAATAAATTTTTGAAGAAAAATGAAATTTAATCGTTTTTCGGCGTTTCCAGCAGTTGTCCGAACGATTTACACCAAAAGAAATTTTGCTTGTCTCAGTTTCTGTAAGTCTCACAAATAATTTTTATAACAAAATAGTGTTCAGAATGTGATTCTGGACTCAAAAAAAAACGAAAATAAATTTTTGAAGAAAAATTAAATTTAATCGTTTTTCGGCGTTTCCAGCAGTTGTCCGAACGATTTACATCAAAAGAAATTTTTCTTGTCTCAGTTTCTGTAAGTCTCACAAATAATTTTTATAACAAAATAGTGTTCAGAATGTGATTCTGGACTCGATAAAAAACGAAAATAAATTTTTGAAGAAAAATGAAATTTAATCGTTTTTCGGCGTTTCCAGCAGTTGTCCGAACGATTTACACCAAAAGAAATTTTGCTTGTCTCAGTTTCTGTAAGTCTCACAAATAAGTTTTATAACAAAATAGTGTTCAGAATGTGATTCTGGACTCGATAAAAAACGAAAATAAATTTTTGAAGAAAAATGGAATTTAATCGTTTTTCGGCGTTTCCAGCAGTTGTCCGAACGATTTACACCAAAAGAAATTTTGCTTGTCTCAGTTTCTGTAAGTCTCACAAATAATTTTTATAACAAAATAGTGTTCAGAATGTGATTCTGGACTCGATAAAAAACGAAAATAAATTTTTGAAGAAAAATGAAATTTAATCGTTTTTCGGCGTTTCCAGCAGTTGTCCGAACGATTTACACCAAAAGAAATTTTGCTTGTCTCAGTTTCTGTAAGTCTCACAAATAATTTTTATAACAAAATAGTGTTCAGAATGTGATTCTGGACTCAAAAAAAAACGAAAATAAATTTTTGAAGAAAAATTAAATTTAATCGTTTTTCGGCGTTTCCAGCAGTTGTCCGAACGATTTACATCACAAGAAATTTTTCTTGTCTCAGTTTCTGTAAGTCTCACAAATAATTTTTATAACAAAATAGTGTTCAGAATGTGATTCTGGACTCGATAAAAAACGAAAATAAATTTTTGAAGAAAAATGAAATTTAATCGTTTTTCGGCGTTTCCAGCAGTTGTCCGAACGATTTACACCAAAAGAAATTTTGCTTGTCTCAGTTTCTGTAAGTCTCACAAATAATTTTTATAACAAAATAGTGTTCAGAATGTGATTCTGGACTCGATAAAAAACGAAAATAAATTTTTGAAGAAAAATGAAATTTAATCGTTTTTCGGCGTTTCCAGCAGTTGTCCGAACGATTTACACCAAAAGAAATTTTGCTTGTCTCAGTTTCTGTAAGTCTCACAAATAATTTTTATAACAAAATAGTGTTCAGAATGTGATTCTGGACACAAAAAAAACGAAAATAAATTTTTGAAGAAAAATTAAATTTAATCGTTTTTCGGCGTTTCCAGCAGTTGTCCGAACGATTTACATCAAAAGAAATTTTTCTTGTCTCAGTTTCTGTAAGTCTCATAAATAATTTTTATAACAAAATAGTGTTCAGAATGTGATTCTGGACTCGATAAAAAACGAAAATAAATTTTTGAAGAAAAATGAAATTTAATCGTTTTTCGGCGTTTCCAGCAGTTGTCCGAACGATTTACACCAAAAGAAATTTTGCTTGTCTCAGTTTCTGTAAGTCTCACAAATAATTTTTATAACAAAATAGTGTTCTGAATGTGATTCTGGACTCAAAAAAAAACGAAAATAAATTTTTGAAGAAAAATGAAATTTAATCGTTTTTCGGCGTTTCCAGCAGTTGTCCGAACGATTTACACCAAAAGAAATTTTGCTTGTCTCAGTTTCTGTAAGTCTCACAAATAATTTTTATAACAAAATAGTGTTCAGAATGTGATTCTGGACTCGATAAAAAACGAAAATAAATTTTTGAAGAAAAATGGAATTTAATCGTTTTTCGGCGTTTCCAGCAGTTGTCCGAACGATTTACACCAAAAGAAATTTTGCTTGTCTCAGTTTCTGTAAGTCTCACAAATAATTTTTATAACAAAATAGTGTTCAGAATGTGATTCTGGACTCAAAAAAAAACGAAAATAAATTTTTGAAGAAAAATGAAATTTAATCGTTTTTCGGCGTTTCCAGCAGTTGTCCGAACGATTTACACCAAAAGAAATTTTGCTTGTCTCAGTTTCTGTAAGTCTCACAAATAATTTTTATAACAAAATAGTGTTCAGAATGTGATTCTGGCCTCAAAAAAAAACGAAAATAAATTTTTGAAGAAAAATTAAATTTAATCGTTTTTCGGCGTTTCCAGCAGTTGTCCGAACGATTTACATCAAAATAAATTTTGCTTGTCTCAGTTTCTGTAAGTCTCACAAATAATTTTTATAACAAAATAGTGTTCAGAATGTGATTCTGGACTCGAAAAAAAACGAAAATAAATTTTTGAAGAAAAATTAAATTTAATCGTTTTTCGGCGTTTCCAGCAGTTGTCCGAACGATTTACATCAAAAGAAATTTTGCTTGTCTCAGTTTCTGTAAGTCTCACAAATAATTTTTATAACAAAATAGTGTTCAGAATGTGATTCTGGACTCGATAAAAAACGAAAATAAATTTTTGAAGAAAAATGAAATTTAATCGTTTTTCGGCGTTTCCAGCAGTTGTCCGAACGATTTACACCAAAAGAAATTTTGCTTGTCTCAGTTTCTGTAAGTCTCACAAATAATTTTTATAACAAAATAGTGTTCAGAATGTGATTCTGGACTCAAAAAAAAACGAAAATAAATTTCTGAAGAAAAATTAAATTTAATCGTTTTTCGGCGTTTCCAGCAGTTGTCCGAACGATTTACATCACAAGAAATTTTTCTTGTCTCAGTTTCTGTAAGTCTCACAAATAATTTTTATAACAAAATAGTGTTCAGAATGTGATTCTGGACTCGATAAAAAACGAAAATAAATTTTTGAAGAAAAATGAAATTTAATCGTTTTTCGGCGTTTCCAGCAGTTGTCCGAACGATTTACACCAAAAGAAATTTTGCTTGTCTCAGTTTCTGTAAGTCTCACAAATAATTTTTATAACAAAATAGTGTTCAGAATGTGATTCTGGACTCGATAAAAAACGAAAATAAATTTTTGAAGAAAAATGAAATTTAATCGTTTTTCGGCGTTTCCAGCAGTTGTCCGAACGATTTACACCAAAAGAAATTTTGCTTGTCTCAGTTTCTGTAAGTCTCACAAATAATTTTTATAACAAAATAGTGTTCAGAATGTGATTCTGGACACAAAAAAAACGAAAATAAATTTTTGAAGAAAAATTAAATTTAATCGTTTTTCGGCGTTTCCAGCAGTTGTCCGAACGATTTACATCAAAAGAAATTTTTCTTGTCTCAGTTTCTGTAAGTCTCATAAATAATTTTTATAACAAAATAGTGTTCAGAATGTGATTCTGGACTCGATAAAAAACGAAAATAAATTTTTGAAGAAAAATGAAATTTAATCGTTTTTCGGCGTTTCCAGCAGTTGTCCGAACGATTTACACCAAAAGAAATTTTGCTTGTCTCAGTTTCTGTAAGTCTCACAAATAATTTTTATAACAAAATAGTGTTCTGAATGTGATTCTGGACTCAAAAAAAAACGAAAATAAATTTTTTAAGAAAAATGAAATTTAATCGTTTTTCGGCGTTTCCAGCAGTTGTCCGAACGATTTATACCAAAAGAAATTTTGCTTGTCTCAGTTTCTGTAAGTCTCACAAATAATTTTTATAACAAAATAGTGTTCAGAATGTGATTCTGGACTCGATAAAAAACGAAAATAAATTTTTGAAGAAAAATGAAATTTAATCGTTTTTCGGCGTTTCCAGCAGTTGTCCGAACGATTTACACCAAAAGAAATTTTGCTTGTCTCAGTTTCTGTAAGTCTCACAAATAATTTTTATAACAAAATAGTGTTCAGAATGTGATTCTGGACTCAAAAAAAACGAAAATAAATTTTTGAAGAAAAATGAAATTTAATCGTTTTTCGGCGTTTCCAGCAGTTGTCCGAACGATTTACACCAAAAGAAATTTTGCTTGTCTCAGTTTCTGTAAGTCTCACAAATAATTTTTATAACAAAATAGTGTTCAGAATGTGATTCTGGACTCAAAAAAAAACGAAAATAAATTTTTGAAGAAAAATGAAATTTAATCGTTTTTCGGCGTTTCCAGCAGTTGTCCGAACGATTTACATCAAAAGAAATTTTGCTTGTCTCAGTTTCTGTAAGTCTCACAAATAATTTTTATAACAAAATAGTGTTCAGAATGTGATTCTGGACTCGATAAAAAACGAAAATAAATTTTTGAAGAAAAATGAAATTTAATCGTTTTTCGGCGTTTCCAGCAGTTGTCCGAACGATTTACACCAAAAGAAATTTTGCTTGTCTCAGTTTCTGTAAGTCTCACAAATAATTTTTATAACAAAATAGTGTTCAGAATGTGATTCTGGACACAAAAAAAAACGAAAATAAATTTTTGAAGAAAAATTAAATTTAATCGTTTTTCGGCGTTTCCAGCAGTTGTCCGAACGATTTACATCAAAAGAAATTTTTCTTGTCTCAGTTTCTGTAAGTCTCATAAATAATTTTTATAACAAAATAGTGATCAGAATGTGATTCTGGACTCGATAAAAAACGAAAATAAATTTTTGAAGAAAAATGAAATTTAATCGTTTTTCGGCGTTTCCAGCAGTTGTCCGAACGATTTACACCAAAAGAAATTTTGCTTGTCTCAGTTTCTGTAAGTCTCACAAATAATTTTTATAACAAAATAGTGTTCTGAATGTGATTCTGGACTCAAAAAAAAACGAAAATAAATTTTTGAAGAAAAATGTAATTTAATCGTTTTTCGGCGTTTCCAGCAGTTGTCCGAACGATTTACACCAAAAGAAATTTTGCTTGTCTCAGTTTCTGTAAGTCTCACAAATAATTTTTATAACAAAATAGTGTTCAGAATGTGATTCTGGACTCGATAAAAAACGAAAATTAATTTTTGAAGAAAAATGAAATTTAATCGTTTTTCGGCGTTTCCAGCAGTTGTCCGAACGATTTACACCAAAAGAAATTTTGCTTGTCTCAGTTTCTGTAAGTCTCACAAATAATTTTTATAACAAAATAGTGTTCAGAATGTGATTCTGGACTCAAAAAAAAACGAAAATAAATTTTTGAAGAAAAATTAAATTTAATCGTTTTTCGGCGTTTCCAGCAGTTGTCCGAACGATTTACATCAAAAGAAATTTTTCTTGTCTCAGTTTCTGTAAGTCTCACAAATAATTTTTATAACAAAATAGTGTTCAGAATGTGATTCTGGACTCGATAAAAAACGAAAATAAATTTTTGAAGAAAAATGAAATTTAATCGTTTTTCGGCGTTTCCAGCAGTTGTCCGAACGATTTACACCAAAAGAAATTTTGCTTGTCTCAGTTTCTGTAAGTCTCACAAATAATTTTTATAACAAAATAGTGTTCAGAATGTGAGTCTGGACTCGATAAAATACGAAAATATATTTTTGAAGAAAAATGGAATTTAATCGTTTCTCGGCGTTTCCAGCAGTTGTCCGAACGATTTACACCAAAAGAAATTTTGCTTGTCTCAGTTTCTGTAAGTCTCACAAATAATTTTTATAACAAAATAGTGTTCAGAATGTGATTCTGGACTCAAAAAAAAACGAAAATAAATTTTTGAAGAAAAATGAAATTTAATCGTTTTTCGGCGTTGCCAGCAGTTGTCCGAACGATTTACACCAAAAGAAATTTTGCTTGTCTCAGTTTCTGTAAGTCTCACAAATAATTTTTATAACAAAATAGTGTTCAGAATGTGATTCTGGCCTCAAAAAAAAACGAAAATAAATTTTTGAAGAAAAATTAAATTTAATCGTTTTTCGGCGTTTCCAGCAGTTGTCCGAACGATTTACATCAAAATAAATTTTGCTTGTCTCAGTTTCTGTAAGTCTCACAAATAATTTTTATAACAAAATAGTGTTCAGAATGTGATTCTGGACTCGAAAAAAAACGAAAATAAATTTTTGAAGAAAAATTAAATTTAATCGTTTTTCGGCGTTTCCAGCAGTTGTCCGAACGATTTACATCAAAAGAAATTTTGCTTGTCTCAGTTTCTGTAAGTCTCACAAATAATTTTTATAACAAAATAGTGTTCAGAATGTGATTCTGGACTCGATAAAAAACGAAAATAAATTTTTGAAGAAAAATGAAATTTAATCGTTTTTCGGCGTTTCCAGCAGTTGTCCGAACGATTTACACCAAAAGAAATTTTGCTTGTCTCAGTTTCTGTAAGTCTCACAAATAATTTTTATAACAAAATAGTGTTCAGAATGTGATTCTGGACTCAAAAAAAAAACGAAAATAAATTTCTGAAGAAAAATTAAATTTAATCGTTTTTCGGCGTTTCCAGCAGTTGTCCGAACGATTTACATCACAAGAAATTTTTCTTGTCTCAGTTTCTGTAAGTCTCACAAATAATTTTTATAAAAAAATAGTGTTCAGAATGTGATTCTGGACTCGATAAAAAACGAAAATAAATTTTTGAAGAAAAATGAAATTTAATCGTTTTTCGGCGTTTCCAGCAGTTGTCCGAACGATTTACACCAAAAGAAATTTTGCTTGTCTCAGTTTCTGTAAGTCTCACAAATAATTTTTATAACAAAATAGTGTTCAGAATGTGATTCTGGACTCGATAAAAAACGAAAATAAATTTTTGAAGAAAAATGAAATTTAATCGTTTTTCGGCGTTTCCAGCAGTTGTCCGAACGATTTACACCAAAAGAAATTTTGCTTGTCTCAGTTTCTGTAAGTCTCACAAATAATTTTTATAACAAAATAGTGTTCAGAATGTGATTCTGGACACAAAAAAAACGAAAATAAATTTTTGAAGAAAAATGAAATTTAATCGTTTTTCGGCGTTTCCAGCAGTTGTCCGAACGATTTACATCAAAAGAAATTTTTCTTGTCTCAGTTTCTGTAAGTCTCATAAATAATTTTTATAACAAAATAGTGTTCAGAATGTGATTCTGGACTCGATAAAAAAAGAAAATAAATTTTTGAAGAAAAATGAAATTTAATCGTTTTTCGGCGTTTCCAGCAGTTGTCCGAACGATTTACACTAAAAGAAATTTTGCTTGTCTCAGTTTCTGTAAGTCTCACAAATAATTTTTATAACAAAATAGTGTTCTGAATGTGATTCTGGACTCAAAAAAAAACGAAAATAAATTTTTGAAGAAAAATGAAATTTAATCGTTTTTCGGCGTTTCCAGCAGTTGTCCGAACGATTTACACCAAAAGAAATTTTGCTTGTCTCAGTTTCTGTAAGTCTCACAAATAATTTTTATAACAAAATAGTGTTCAGAATGTGATTCTGGACTCGATAAAAAACGAAAATAAATTTTTGAAGAAAAATGAAATTTAATCGTTTTTCGGCGTTTCCAGCAGTTGTCCGAACGATTTACACCAAAATAAATTTTGCTTGTCTCAGTTTCTGTTAGTCTCACAAATAATTTTTATAACAAAATAGTGTTCAGAATGTGATTCTGGACTCAAAAAAAACGAAAATAAATTTTTGAAGAAAAATGAAATTTAATCGTTTTTCGGCGTTTCCAGCAGTTGTCCGAACGATTTACACCAAAAGAAATTTTGCTTGTCTCAGTTTCTGTAAGTCTCACAAATAATTTTTATAACAAAATAGTGTTCAGAATGTGATTCTGGACTCAAAAAAAAACGAAAATAAATTTTTGAAGAAAAATGAAATTTAATCGTTTTTCGGCGTTTCCAGCAGTTGTCCGAACGATTTACATCAAAAGAAATTTTGCTTGTCTCAGTTTCTGTAAGTCTCACAAATAATTTTTATAACAAAATAGTGTTCAGAATGTGATTCTGGACTCGATAAAAAACGAAAATAAATTTTTGAAGAAAAATGAAATTTAATCGTTTTTCGGCGTTTCCAGCAGTTGTCCGAACGATTTACACCAAAAGAAATTTTGCTTGTCTCAGTTTCTGTAAGTCTCACAAATAATTTTTATAACAAAATAGTGTTCAGAATGTGATTCTGGACACAAAAAAAAACGAAAATAAATTTTTGAAGAAAAATTAAATTTAATCGTTTTTCGGCGTTTCCAGCAGTTGTCCGAACGATTTACATCAAAAGAAATTTTTCTTGTCTCAGTTTCTGTAAGTCTCATAAATAATTTTTATAACAAAATAGTGTTCAGAATGTGATTCTGGACTCGATAAAAAACGAAAATAAATTTTTGAAGAAAAATGAAATTTAATCGTTTTTCGGCGTTTCCAGCAGTTGTCCGAACGATTTACACCAAAAGAAATTTTGCTTGTCTCAGTTTCTGTAAGTCTCACAAATAATTTTTATAACAAAATAGTGTTCTGACTGTGATTCTGGACTCAAAAAAAAACGAAAATAAATTTTTGAAGAAAAATGTAATTTAATCGTTTTTCGGCGTTTCCAGCAGTTGTCCGAACGATTTACACCAAAAGAAATTTTGCTTGTCTCAGTTTCTGTAAGTCTCACAAATAATTTTTATAACAAAATAGTGTTCAGAATGTGATTCTGGACTCGATAAAAAACGAAAATAAATTTTTGAAGAAAAATGAAATTTAATCGTTTTTCGGCGTTTCCAGCAGTTGTCCGAACGATTTACACCAAAAGAAATTTTGCTTGTCTCAGTTTCTGTAAGTCTCACAAATAATTTTTATAACAAAACAGTGTTCAGAATGTGATTCTGGACTCAAAAAAAACGAAAATAAATTTTTGAAGAAAAATGAAATTTAATCGTTTTTCGGCGTTTCCAGCAGTTGTCCGAACGATTTACACCAAAAGAAATTTTGCTTGTCTCAGTTTCTGTAAGTCTCACAAATAATTTTTATAACAAAATAGTGTTCAGAATGTGATTCTGGACTCAAAAAAAAACGAAAATAAATTTTTGAAGAAAAATGAAATTTAATCGTTTTTCGGCGTTTCCAGCAGTTGTCCGAACGATTTACATCAAAAGAAATTTTGCTTGTCTCAGTTTCTGTAAGTCTCACAAATAATTTTTATAACAAAACAGTGTTCAGAATGTGATTCTGGACTCGATAAAAAACGAAAATAAATTTTTGAAGAAAAATGAAATTTAATCGTTTTTCGGCGTTTCCAGCAGTTGTCCGAACGATTTACACCAAAAGAAATTTTGCTTGTCTCAGTTTCTGTAAGTCTCACAAATAATTTTTATAACAAAATAGTGTTCAGAATGTGATTCTGGACACAAAAAAAAACGAAAATAAATTTTTGAAGAAAAATTAAATTTAATCGTTTTTCGGCGTTTCCAGCAGTTGTCCGAACGATTTACATCAAAAGAAATTTTTCTTGTCTCAGTTTCTGTAAGTCTCATAAATAATTTTTATAACAAAATAGTGTTCAGAATGTGATTCTGGACTCGATAAAAAACGAAAATAAATTTTTGAAGAAAAATGAAATTTAATCGTTTTTCGGCGTTTCCAGCAGTTGTCCGAACGATTTACACCAAAAGAAATTTTGCTTGTCTCAGTTTCTGTAAGTCTCACAAATAATTTTTATAACAAAATAGTGTTCTGAATGTGATTCTGGACTCAAAAAAAAACGAAAATAAATTTTTGAAGAAAAATGTAATTTAATCGTTTTTCGGCGTTTCCAGCAGTTGTCCGAACGATTTACACCAAAAGAAATTTTGCTTGTCTCAGTTTCTGTAAGTCTCACAAATAATTTTTATAACAAAATAGTGTTCAGAATGTGATTCTGGACTCGATAAAAAACGAAAATAAATTTTTGAAGAAAAATGAAATTTAATCGTTTTTCGGCATTTCCAGCAGTTGTCCGAACGATTTACACCAAAAGAAATTTTGCTTGTCTCAGTTTCTGTAAGTCTCACAAATAATTTTTATAACAAAATAGTGTTCAGAATGTGATTCTGGACTCAAAAAAAAACGAAAATAAATTTTTGAAGAAAAATTAAATTTAATCGTTTTTCGGCGTTTCCAGCAGTTGTCCGAACGATTTACATCAAAAGAAATTTTTCTTGTCTCAGTTTCTGTAAGTCTCACAAATAATTTTTATAACAAAATAGTGTTCAGAATGTGATTCTGGACTCGATAAAAAACGAAAATAAATTTTTGAAGAAAAATGAAATTTAATCGTTTTTCGGCGTTTCCAGCAGTTGTCCGAACGATTTACACCAAAAGAAATTTTGCTTGTCTCAGTTTCTGTAAGTCTCACAAATAATTTTTATAACAAAATAGTGTTCAGAATGTGATTCTGGACTCGATAAAAAACGAAAATAAATTTTTGAAGAAAAATGGAATTTAATCGTTTCTCGGCGTTTCCAGCAGTTGTCCGAACGATTTACACCAAAAGAAATTTTGCTTGTCTCAGTTTCTGTAAGTCTCACAAATAATTTTTATAACAAAATAGTGTTCAGAATGTGATTCTGGACTCAAAAAAAAACGAAAATAAATTTTTGAAGTAAAATGAAATTTAATCGTTTGTCGGCGTTTCCAGCAGTTGTCCGAACGATTTACACCAAAAGAAATTTTGCTTGTCTCAGTTTCTGTAAGTCTCACAAATAATTTTTATAACAAAATAGTGTTCAGAATGTGATTCTGGCCTCAAAAAAAAACGAAAATAAATTTTTGAAGAAAAATTAAATTTAATCGTTTTTCGGCGTTTCCAGCAGTTGTCCGAACGATTTACATCAAAATAAATTTTGCTTGTCTCAGTTTCTGTAAGTCTCACAAATAATTTTTATAACAAAATAGTGTTTAGAATGTGATTCTGGACTCGAAAAAAAACGAAAATAAATTTTTGAAGAAAAATTAAATTTAATCGTTTTTCGGCGTTTCCAGCAGTTGTCCGAACGATTTACATCAAAAGAAATTTTGCTTGTCTCAGTTTCTGTAAGTCTCACAAATAATTTTTATAACAAAATAGTGTTCAGAATGTGATTCTGGACTCGATAAAAAACGAAAATAAATTTTTGAAGAAAAATGAAATTTAATCGTTTTTCGGCGTTTCCAGCAGTTGTCCGAACGATTTACACCAAAAGAAATTTTGCTTGTCTCAGTTTCTGTAAGTCTCACAAATAATTTTTATAACAAAATAGTGTTCAGAATGTGATTCTGGACTCAAAAAAAAAACGAAAATAAATTTCTGAAGAAAAATTAAATTTAATCGTTTTTCGGCGTTTCCAGCAGTTGTCCGAACGATTTACATCACAAGAAATTTTTCTTGTCTCAGTTTCTGTAAGTCTCACAAATAATTTTTATAACAAAATAGTGTTCAGAATGTGATTCTGGACTCGATAAAAAACGAAAATAAATTTTTGAAGAAAAATGAAATTTAATCGTTTTTCGGCGTTTCCAGCAGTTGTCCGAACGATTTACACCAAAAGAAATTTTGCTTGTCTCAGTTTCTGTAAGTCTCACAAATAATTTTTATAACAAAATAGTGTTCAGAATGTGATTCTGGACTCGATAAAAAACGAAAATAAATTTTTGAAGAAAAATGAAATTTAATCGTTTTTCGGCGTTTCCAGCAGTTGTCCGAACGATTTACACCAAAAGAAATTTTGCTTGTCTCAGTTTCTGTAAGTCTCACAAATAATTTTTATAACAAAATAGTGTTCAGAATGTGATTCTGGACACAAAAAAAACGAAAATAAATTTTTGAAGAAAAATTAAATTTAATCGTTTTTCGGCGTTTCCAGCAGTTGTTCGAACGATTTACATCAAAAGAAATTTTTCTTGTCTCAGTTTCTGTAAGTCTCATAAATAATTTTTATAACAAAATAGTGTTCAGAATGTGATTCTGGACTCGATAAAAAACGAAAATAAATTTTTGAAGAAAAATGAAATTTAATCGTTTTTCGGCGTTTCCAGCAGTTGTCCGAACGATTTACACCAAAAGAAATTTTGCTTGTCTCAGTTTCTGTAAGTCTCACAAATAATTTTTATAACAAAATAGTGTTCTGAATGTGATTCTGGACTCAAAAAAAAACGAAAATAAATTTTTGAAGAAAAATGAAATTTAATCGTTTTTCGGCGTTTCCAGCAGTTGTCCGAACGATTTACACCAAAAGAAATTTTGCTTGTCTCAGTTTCTGTAAGTCTCACAAATAATTTTTATAACAAAATAGTGTTCAGAATGTGATTCTGGACTCGATAAAAAACGAAAATAAATTTTTGAAGAAAAATGAAATTTAATCGTTTTTCGGCGTTTCCAGCAGTTGTCCGAACGATTTACACCAAAAGAAATTTTGCTTGTCTCAGTTTCTGTAAGTCTCACAAATAATTTTTATAACAAAATAGTGTTCAGAATGTGATTCTGGACTCAAAAAAAACGAAAATAAATTTTTGAAGAAAAATGAAATTTAATCGTTTTTCGGCGTTTCCAGCAGTTGTCCGAACGATTTACACCAAAGAAATTTTGCTTGTCTCAGTTTCTGTAAGTCTCACAAATAATTTTTATAACAAAATAGTGTTCAGAATGTGATTCTGGACTCAAAAAAAAACGAAAATAAATTTTTGAAGAAAAATGAAATTTAATCGTTTTTCGGCGTTTCCAGCAGTTGTCCGAACGATTTACATCAAAAGAAATTTTGCTTGTCTCAGTTTCTGTAAGTCTCACAAATAATTTTTATAACAAAATAGTGTTCAGAATGTGATTCTGGACTCGATAAAAAACGAAAATAAATTTTTGAAGAAAAATGAAATTTAATCGTTTTTCGGCGTTTCCAGCAGTTGTCCGAACGATTTACACCAAAAGAAATTTTGCTTGTCTCAGTTTCTGTAAGTCTCACAAATAATTTTTATAACAAAATAGTGTTCAGAATGTGATTCTGGACACAAAAAAAAACGAAAATAAATTTTTGAAGAAAAATTAAATTTAATCGTTTTTCGGCGTTTCCAGCAGTTGTCCGAACGATTTACATCAAAAGAAATTTTTCTTGTCTCAGTTTCTGTAAGTCTCATAAATAATTTTTATAACAAAATAGTGTTCAGAATGTGATTCTGGACTCGATAAAAAACGAAAATAAATTTTTGAAGAAAAATGAAATTTAATCGTTTTTCGGCGTTTCCAGCAGTTGTCCGAACGATTTACACCAAAAGAAATTTTGCTTGTCTCAGTTTCTGTAAGTCTCACAAATAATTTTTATAACAAAATAGTGTTCTGAATGTGATTCTGGACTCAAAAAAAACGAAAATAAATTTTTGAAGAAAAATGTAATTTAATCGTTTTTCGGCGTTTCCAGCAGTTGTCCGAACGATTTACACCAAAAGAAATTTTGCTTGTCTCAGTTTCTGTAAGTCTCACAAATAATTTTTATAACAAAATAGTGTTCAGAATGTGATTCTGGACTCGATAAAAAACGAAAATAAATTTTTGAAGAAAAATGAAATTTAATCGTTTTTCGGCGTTTCCAGCAGTTGTCCGAACGATTTACACCAAAAGAAATTTTGCTTGTCTCAGTTTCTGTAAGTCTCACAAATAATTTTTATAACAAAATAGTGTTCAGAATGTGATTCTGGACTCAAAAAAAACGAAAATAAATTTTTGAAGAAAAATGAAATTTAATCGTTTTTCGGCGTTTCCAGCAGTTGTCCGAACGATTTACACCAAAAGAAATTTTGCTTGTCTCAGTTTCTGTAAGTCTCACAAATAATTTTTATAACAAAATAGTGTTCAGAATGTGATTCTGGACTCAAAAAAAAACGAAAATAAATTTTTGAAGAAAAATGAAATTTAATCGTTTTTCGGCGTTTCCAGCAGTTGTCCGAACGATTTACATCAAAAGAAATTTTGCTTGTCTCAGTTTCTGTAAGTCTCACAAATAATTTTTATAACAAAATAGTGTTCAGAATGTGATTCTGGACTCGATAAAAAACGAAAATAAATTTTTGAAGAAAAAAGAAATTTTTCTTGTCTCAGTTTCTGTAAGTCTCACAAATAATTTTTATAACAAAATAGTGTTCAGAATGTGATTCTGGACTCGATAAAAAACGAAAATAAATTTTTGAAGAAAAATGAAATTTAATCGTTTTTCGGCGTTTCCAGCAGTTGTCCGAACGATTTACACCAAAAGAAATTTTGCTTGTCTCAGTTTCTGTAAGTCTCACAAATAATTTTTATAACAAAATAGTGTTCAGAATGTGATTCTGGACTCAAAAAAAAACGAAAATAAATTTTTGAAGAAAAATCAAATTTAATCGTTTTTCGAAGTTTCCAGCTGTTGTCCGAACGATTTACATCAAAAGAAATTTTTCTTGTCTCAGTTTCTGTAAGTCTCACAAATAATTTTTATAACAAAATAGTGTTCAGAATGTGATTCTGGACTCGATAAAAAACGAAAATAAATTTTTGAAGAAAAATGAAATTTAATCGTTTTTCGGCGTTTCCAGCAGTTGTCCGAACGATTTACACCAAAAGAAATTTTGCTTGTCTCAGTTTCTGTAAGTCTCACAAATAATTTTTATAACAAAATAGTGTTCAGAATGTGATTCTGGACTCGATAAAAAACGAAAATAAATTTTTGAAGAAAAATGAAATTTAATCGTTTTTCGGCGTTTCCAGCAGTTGTCCGAACGATTTACACCAAAAGAAATTTTGCTTGTCTCAGTTTCTGTAAGTCTCACAAATAATTTTTATAACAAAATAGTGTTCAGAATGTGATTCTGGACTCAAAAAAAAACGAAAATAAATTTTTGAAGAAAAATTAAATTTAATCGTTTTTCGGCGTTTCCAGCAGTTGTCCGAACGATTTACATCAAAAGAAATTTTTCTTGTCTCAGTTTCTGTAAGTCTCACAAATAATTTTTATAACAAAATAGTGTTCAGAATGTGATTCTGGACTCGATAAAAAACGAAAATAAATTTTTGAAGAAAAATGAAATTTAATCGTTTTTCGGCGTTTCCAGCAGTTGTCCGAACGATTTACACCAAAAGAAATTTTGCTTGTCTCAGTTTCTGTAAGTCTCACAAATAATTTTTATAACAAAACAGTGTTCAGAATGTGATTCTGGACTCAAAAAAAACGAAAATAAATTTTTGAAGAAAAATGAAATTTAATCGTTTTTCGGCGTTTCCAGCAGTTGTCCGAACGATTTACACCAAAAGAAATTTTGCTTGTCTCAGTTTCTGTAAGTCTCACAAATAATTTTTATAACAAAATAGTGTTCAGAATGTGATTCTGGACTCGAAAAAAAACGAAAATAAATTTTTGAAGAAAAATGAAATTTAATCGTTTTTCGGCGTTTCCAGCAGTTGTCCGAACGATTTACATCAAAAGAAATTTTGCTTGTCTCAGTTTCTGTAAGTCTCACAAATAATTTTTATAACAAAACAGTGTTCAGAATGTGATTCTGGACTCGATAAAAAACGAAAATAAATTTTTGAAGAAAAATGAAATTTAATCGTTTTTCGGCGTTTCCAGCAGTTGTCCGAACGATTTACACCAAAAGAAATTTTGCTTGTCTCAGTTTCTGTAAGTCTCACAAATAATTTTTATAACAAAATAGTGTTCAGAATGTGATTCTGGACACAAAAAAAAACGAAAATAAATTTTTGAAGAAAAATTAAATTTAATCGTTTTTCGGCGTTTCCAGCAGTTGTCCGAACGATTTACATCAAAAGAAATTTTTCTTGTCTCAGTTTCTGTAAGTCTCATAAATAATTTTTATAACAAAATAGTGTTCAGAATGTGATTCTGGACTCGATAAAAAACGAAAATAAATTTTTGAAGAAAAATGAAATTTAATCGTTTTTCGGCGTTTCCAGCAGTTGTCCGAACGATTTACACCAAAAGAAATTTTGCTTGTCTCAGTTTCTGTAAGTCTCACAAATAATTTTTATAACAAAATAGTGTTCTGAATGTGATTCTGGACTCAAAAAAAAACGAAAATAAATTTTTGAAGAAAAATGTAATTTAATCGTTTTTCGGCGTTTCCAGCAGTTGTCCGAACGATTTACACCAAAAGAAATTTTGCTTGTCTCAGTTTCTGTAAGTCTCACAAATAATTTTTATAACAAAATAGTGTTCAGAATGTGATTCTGGACTCGATAAAAAACGAAAATAAATTTTTGAAGAAAAATGAAATTTAATCGTTTTTCGGCATTTCCAGCAGTTGTCCGAACGATTTACACCAAAAGAAATTTTGCTTGTCTCAGTTTCTGTAAGTCTCACAAATAATTTTTATAACAAAATAGTGTTCAGAATGTGATTCTGGACTCAAAAAAAAACGAAAATAAATTTTTGAAGAAAAATTAAATTTAATCGTTTTTCGGCGTTTCCAGCAGTTGTCCGAACGATTTACATCAAAAGAAATTTTTCTTGTCTCAGTTTCTGTAAGTCTCACAAATAATTTTTATAACAAAATAGTGTTCAGAATGTGATTCTGGACTCGATAAAAAACGAAAATAAATTTTTGAAGAAAAATGAAATTTAATCGTTTTTCGGCGTTTCCAGCAGTTGTCCGAACGATTTACACCAAAAGAAATTTTGCTTGTCTCAGTTTCTGTAAGTCTCACAAATAATTTTTATAACAAAATAGTGTTCAGAATGTGATTCTGGACTCGATAAAAAACGAAAATAAATTTTTGAAGAAAAATGGAATTTAATCGTTTCTCGGCGTTTCCAGCAGTTGTCCGAACGATTTACACCAAAAGAAATTTTGCTTGTCTCAGTTTCTGTAAGTCTCACAAATAATTTTTATAACAAAATAGTGTTCAGAATGTGATTCTGGACTCAAAAAAAAACGAAAATAAATTTTTGAAGTAAAATGAAATTTAATCGTTTGTCGGCGTTTCCAGCAGTTGTCCGAACGATTTACACCAAAAGAAATTTTGCTTGTCTCAGTTTCTGTAAGTCTCACAAATAATTTTTATAACAAAATAGTGTTCAGAATGTGATTCTGGCCTCAAAAAAAAACGAAAATAAATTTTTGAAGAAAAATTAAATTTAATCGTTTTTCGGCGTTTCCAGCAGTTGTCCGAACGATTTACATCAAAATAAATTTTGCTTGTCTCAGTTTCTGTAAGTCTCACAAATAATTTTTATAACAAAATAGTGTTTAGAATGTGATTCTGGACTCGAAAAAAAACGAAAATAAATTTTTGAAGAAAAATTAAATTTAATCGTTTTTCGGCGTTTCCAGCAGTTGTCCGAACGATTTACATCAAAAGAAATTTTGCTTGTCTCAGTTTCTGTAAGTCTCACAAATAATTTTTATAACAAAATAGTGTTCAGAATGTGATTCTGGACTCGATAAAAAACGAAAATAAATTTTTGAAGAAAAATGAAATTTAATCGTTTTTCGGCGTTTCCAGCAGTTGTCCGAACGATTTACACCAAAAGAAATTTTGCTTGTCTCAGTTTCTGTAAGTCTCACAAATAATTTTTATAACAAAATAGTGTTCAGAATGTGATTCTGGACTCAAAAAAAAAACGAAAATAAATTTCTGAAGAAAAATTAAATTTAATCGTTTTTCGGCGTTTCCAGCAGTTGTCCGAACGATTTACATCACAAGAAATTTTTCTTGTCTCAGTTTCTGTAAGTCTCACAAATAATTTTTATAACAAAATAGTGTTCAGAATGTGATTCTGGACTCGATAAAAAACGAAAATAAATTTTTGAAGAAAAATGAAATTTAATCGTTTTTCGGCGTTTCCAGCAGTTGTCCGAACGATTTACACCAAAAGAAATTTTGCTTGTCTCAGTTTCTGTAAGTCTCACAAATAATTTTTATAACAAAATAGTGTTCAGAATGTGATTCTGGACTCGATAAAAAACGAAAATAAATTTTTGAAGAAAAATGAAATTTAATCGTTTTTCGGCGTTTCCAGCAGTTGTCCGAACGATTTACACCAAAAGAAATTTTGCTTGTCTCAGTTTCTGTAAGTCTCACAAATAATTTTTATAACAAAATAGTGTTCAGAATGTGATTCTGAACACAAAAAAAACGAAAATAAATTTTTGAAGAAAAATTAAATTTAATCGTTTTTCGGCGTTTCCAGCAGTTGTCCGAACGATTTACATCAAAAGAAATTTTTCTTGTCTCAGTTTCTGTAAGTCTCATAAATAATTTTTATAACAAAATAGTGTTCAGAATGTGATTCTGGACTCGATAAAAAACGAAAATAAATTTTTGAAGAAAAATGAAATTTAATCGTTTTTCGGCGTTTCCAGCAGTTGTCCGAACGATTTACACCAAAAGAAATTTTGCTTGTCTCAGTTTCTGTAAGTCTCACAAATAATTTTTATAACAAAATAGTGTTCTGAATGTGATTCTGGACTCAAAAAAAAACGAAAATAAATTTTTGAAGAAAAATGAAATTTAATCGTTTTTCGGCGTTTCCAGCAGTTGTCCGAACGATTTACACCAAAAGAAATTTTGCTTGTCTCAGTTTCTGTAAGTCTCACAAATAATTTTTATAACAAAATAGTGTTCAGAATGTGATTCTGGACTCGATAAAAAACGAAAATAAATTTTTGAAGAAAAATGAAATTTAATCGTTTTTCGGCGTTTCCAGCAGTTGTCCGAACGATTTACACCAAAAAAAATTTTGCTTGTCTCAGTTTCTGTAAGTCTCACAAATAATTTTTATAACAAAATAGTGTTCAGAATGTGATTCTGGACTCAAAAAAAACGAAAATAAATTTTTGAAGAAAAATGAAATTTAATCGTTTTTCGGCGTTTCCAGCAGTTGTCCGAACGATTTACACCAAAGAAATTTTGCTTGTCTCAGTTTCTGTAAGTCTCACAAATAATTTTTATAACAAAATAGTGTTCAGAATGTGATTCTGGACTCAAAAAAAAACGAAAATAAATTTTTGAAGAAAAATGAAATTTAATCGTTTTTCGGCGTTTCCAGCAGTTGTCCGAACGATTTACATCAAAAGAAATTTTGCTTGTCTCAGTTTCTGTAAGTCTCACAAATAATTTTTATAACAAAATAGTGTTCAGAATGTGATTCTGGACTCGATAAAAAACGAAAATAAATTTTTGAAGAAAAATGAAATTTAATCGTTTTTCGGCGTTTCCAGCAGTTGTCCGAACGATTTACACCAAAAGAAATTTTGCTTGTCTCAGTTTCTGTAAGTCTCACAAATAATTTTTATAACAAAATAGTGTTCAGAATGTGATTCTGGACTCGATAAAAAACGAAAATAAATTTTTGAAGAAAAATGGAATTTAATCGTTTTTCGGCGTTTCCAGCAGTTGTCCGAACGATTTACACCAAAAGAAATTTTGCTTGTCTCAGTTTCTGTAAGTCTCACAAATAATTTTTATAACAAAATAGTGTTCAGAATGTGACTCTGGACTCAAAAAAAAACGAAAATAAATTTTTGAAGAAAAATGAAATTTAATCGTTTTTCGGCGTTTCCAGCAGTTGTCCGAACGATTTACACCAAAAAAAATTTTGCTTGTCTCAGTTTCTGTAAGTCTCACAAATAATTTTTATAACAAAATAGTGTTCAGAATGTGATTCTGGCCTCAAAAAAAAAAAACGAAAATAAATTTTTGAAGAAAAATTAAATTTAATCGTTTTTCGGCGTTTCCAGCAGTTGTCCGAACGATTTACATCAAAATAAATTTTGCTTGTCTCCGTTTCTGTAAGTCTCACAAATAATTTTTATAACAAAATAGTGTTCAGAATGTGATTCTGGACTCGAAAAAAAACGAAAATAAATTTTTGAAGAAAAATTAAATTTAATCGTTTTTCGGCGTTTCCAGCAGTTGTCCGAACGATTTACATCAAAAGAAATTTTGCTTGTCTCAGTTTCTGTAAGTCTCACAAATAATTTTTATA
>OU343052.1:22962259-23044593 GCA_910593695.2 Ocypus olens | reverse complement strand
CTCACAAATAATTTTCATTAAAAAATTAAATTAAATTTAATCGTTTTTCGGCATTTTCAGCCGATTTAAGAACGATCCACGTAAGTCTCACAAATAATTTTCATGAACAAAGTTTAATTAAATTTATTCGTTTTTCGGCATTTCCAGCCGATTTAAGAACGATCCACGTAACTCTTACAAATAATTTTCTTGATCAAAATTAAATTAAATTTAATTGTTTTCGGCATTTCCAGCCGATTTAAGAACGATCCAAGTAAGTCTCACAAATAATTTTCATTAACCAAATTAAATCTAATTTAATCGTTTTTCGGCATTTCCAGCCGATTTAAGAATGATCCATGTAAGTCTCCCAAATAATTTTCATAAACAAAATTAAATTAAATTTAATTTTTTTTCCGCATTTCCAGCCGATTTAAGAACGATCCACGTAAGAGGAAATTGTGCTTGTCAAGGTTCCCGTAAGTCTCACAAATAATTTTTATAAACAAAATTAAATTAAATTTAATTATTTTTCGGCATTTCCAGCCGATTTAAGAACGATCCATGCAAGTCTAACAAATAATTTTCATGAACAAAATAAATTAAATTTATACCTTTTTCGGCATTTCCAGCCGATTTAATAACGATGCATGTAAGTCTCACAAATAATTTATATGAACAAAATTCAATTAAATTTAATCGTTTTTCGGCATTTTCAGCCTATTTAAGAGCGGTCCATGTAAGTCTCACAAATAATTTTCATAAACAAAACTAAATTAAATTTAATCGTTTTTCGGGATTTCCAGCCTATCAAAGAACGTTCCACGTAAGAAGAAATTGTGCTTGTCTCGGTTCCTGTAAGTCTTACAAATAATTTTCATGAAAACGATTAAATTAGATTGAATAGTTTTCGGCATTTCCAGCCGATTTAAGAACGATCCATGTAAGTCTCCAAATAATTTTCATGAACAAAATTAAATTAAATTTAATCGTTTTTCGGCATTTCCAGCTGATTTAAGAACGATCCACGTAAGTCTCCAAATAATTGTCATGAACCAAATTAATTCTAATTTAACCGTTTTTCGGCATTTTCAGCCGATTTAAGAATGATCAATGTAAGTCTCACAAATAATTTTCATGAACAAAATTATATTAAATTTAATCGTTTTTCGGAATTTCCAGCTGATTTAAGAACGATCCATGTAAGTCTCACAAATAATTTTCAAGAACCAAATTAAATCTAATTTAATCGGTTTTCGGTATATCCAGCCGATTTAAGAACGGTCCATGTAAGTCTCACAAATAATTTTTATAAACAAAATTTAATTAAATTCAATTGTTTTTCGGCATTTCCAGCCGATTTAAGAACGATCCACGTAAGTCTCACAAATAATTTTCATGTAGAAAATTAAATTAAATTTAATCGTTTTTCGGCATTTCCAGCCCATTTAAGAACGATCCACGTCTGCAAATAATTTTCATGAACAAAATTAAATTGAATTTAATCGTTTTTCGGCATTTCCAGCCGATTTAAGAACGATCCATGTAAGTCTCACAAATAATTTTCATGAACAAAATTATATTAAATTTAATCGTTTTTCGGCATTTCCAGCCCATTTAAGAACGATCCACGTAAGTCTTCAAATAATTTTCATGAACAAAATTAAATTAAATTTAATTGTTTTTCGGCATTTCCAGCCGATTTAAGAACGATCCACGTAAGTCTCACAAATAATTTTCATGAACCAAATTAAATCGAATTTAACCGTTTTTCGGTATTTCCAGCCGATTTAAGAACGATCCATGTAAGTCTCACAAATAATTTTCATGAACAAAATTAAATTAAATTTAATCGTTTTTCGGCATTTCCAGCTTATTTAAGAACGATCCACGTAAGTCTTCAAATAATTTTCATGAACAAAATTAAATTAAATTTATTCGTTTTTCGGCATTTCCAGTTTATTTAAGAACGATCCACGTAAAAAAAAAATTGTGCTTGTCTCGGTTCCTGTAAGTCTCACAAATAATTTTTAAAAACAAAATTCAATTAAATTTAATTGTTTTTCGGCATTTCCAGCCGATTTAAGAACGATCCATGTAAGTCTCACAAATAATTTTCATGACCAAAATAAAATTAAATTTAATCGTTTTTCGGCATTTTCAGCCGATTTAAGAACGATCCACGTAAGTCTCACAAATAATTTTCATGAACAAAGTTTAATTAAATTTATTCGTTTTTCGGCATTTTCAGCCGATTTAAGAACGATCCATGTAAGTCTCACAAATAATTTTCATGTAGAAAATTAAATTAAATTTAATTGTTTTTCGGCAATTCCGGCCGATTTAAGAACGATCCACGTAAGTCTCACAAATAATTTTCATGAACAAAGTTTAATTAAATTTATTCGTTTTTCGGCATTTCCAGCCGATTTAGGAACGATCCACGTAAGTCTTACAAATCATTTTCATGATCAAAATTAAATTAAATTTAATTGTTTTTCGGCATTTCCAGCCGATTTAAGAACGATCCACGTAAGTCTCACAAATAAATTTCATGAACCAAATTAAATCTAATTTAATCGTTTTTCGGTATTTCCAGCCGATTTAAGAACGATCCATGTAAGTCTCACAAATAATTTTCATGAACAAAATTATATTAAATTTAATCGTTTTTTCGGCATTTCCAGCCCATTTAAGAACGATCCACGTCTGCAAATAATTTTCATGAACAAAATTAAATTGAATTTAATCGTTTTTTCGGCATTTCCAGCCGATTTAAGAACGATCCATGTAAGTCTCACAAATAATTTTCATGAACAAAATTATATTAAATTTAATCGTTTTTCGGCATTTCCAGCCCATTTAAGAACGATCCACGTAAGTCTTCAAATAATTTTCATGAACAAAATTAAATTAAATTTAATCGTTTTTCGGCATTTCCAGCTGATTTAAGAACGATCCATGCAAGTCTCACAAATAATTTTCATGAACAAAATTAAATTAAAGTTAATCGTTTTCCGGCATTTCCAGCCGATTTAAGAACGATCCATGTAAGTCTCACAAATAATTTTCATGAACAAAATTAGATTAAATTTAATCGTTTTTCGGCATTTCCAGCCGATTTAAGAACGATCCATGTAAGTCTCACAAATAATTTTCATGAACAAAATTAAATTAAATTTAATCGTTTTTCGGCATTTCCAGCCGATTTAAGAACGATCCATGTAAGTCTCACAAATAATTTTCATGAACAAAATTAAATTAAATTTAATCGTTTTTCGGTATTTCCAGCCTATTCAAGAACGATCCACGTAAGTCTCACAAATAGTTTTCATGTAGAAAATTAAATTAAATTTAATTGTTTTTCGGAATTTCCAGCCGAATTCAGAACGATCCACGTAAGTCTCACAAATAATTTTCATGAACCAAATTAAATTGAATTTAATCGTTTTTTCGGTATTTCCAGCTGATTTAAGAACAATCCATGTAAGTCTCACAAATAATTTTCTTGAACAAAATTAAATTAATTGTAATCGTTTATTGGCATTTCCAGCCTATTTAAGAACGATCCACGTAAGTCTCCAAATAATTTCCATGAACAAAATTAAATTGAATTTAATCGTTTTTCGGCATTTCCAGCCGATTTAAGAACGATCCACGTAAGTCTCACAAATAATTTTCAAGAACCAAATTAAATTAAATTTAATCGTTTTTTCGGTATTTCCAGCTGATTTAAGAACGATCCATGTAAGTTCCACAAATAACTTTCTTGAACAAAATTAAATTAAATTTAATCGTTTTTCGGCATTTCCAGCCGATTTAAGAACGATCCATGTAAGTTCCACAAATAATTTTCTTGAACAAAATTAAATTAAATTTAATCGTTTTTCGGCATTTTCAGCCTATTTAAGAACGCTCCACGTAAGTCTCACAAATAATTTTCATGAACCAAATTAAATTAAATTAAATCGTTTTTTCGGTATTTCCAGCTGATTTAAGAACGATCCATGTAAGTCTCACAAATAATTTTCTTGAACAAAATTAAATTAATTTTAATCGTTTTTCGGCATTTCCAGCCTATTTAAGAACGATCCACGTAAGTCTCCAAATAATTTTCATGAACAAAATTTAATTGAATTTAATCGTTTTTCGGCATTTCCAGCCGATTTAAGAACGATCCATGTAAGTCTCACAAATAATTTTCATGAACAAAATTATATTAAATTTAATCGTTTTTCGGCATTTCCAGCCCATTTAAGAACGATCCACGTAAGTCTTCAAATAATTTTCATGAACAAAATTAAATTAAATTTAATCGTTTTTCGGCATTTTCAGCCGATTTAAGAACGATCCACGTAAGTCTTACAAATAATTTTCATGATCAAAATTAAATTAAATTTAATAGTTTTTCGGCATTTCCAGCCGATTTAAGAACGATCCATGTAAGTCTCACAAATAATTTTCATGAACAAAATTAAATTAAATTTAATCGTTTTTCGGCATTTTCAGCCGATTTAAGAACGATCCACGTAAGTCTCACAAATAATTTTCATGAACAAAGTTTAATTAAATTTATTCGTTTTTCGGCATTTTCAGTCGATTTAAGAACGATCCATGTAAGTCTCACAAATAATTTTCATGAACCAAATTAAATTAAATTTAATCGTTTTTTCGGTATTTCCAGCTGATTTAAGAACGATCCATGTAAGTCTCACAAATAATTTTCTTGAACAAAATTAAATTAATTTTAATCGTTTTTCGGCATTTCCAGCCTATTTAAGAACGATCCACGTAAGTCTCCAAATAATTTTCATGAACAAAATTAAATTGAATTTAATCGTTTTTCGGCATTTCCAGCCGATTTAAGAACGATCCATGTAAGTTCCACAAATAACTTTCTTGAACAAAATTAAATTAAATTTAATCGTTTTTCGGCATTTCCGGCCTATTTAAGAACGATCCATGTAAGTCTCACAAATAATTTTCATGAACAAAATTATATTAAATTTAATCGTTTTTCGGCATTTCCAGCCCATTTAAGAACGATCCACGTAAGTCTTCAAATAATTTTCATGAACAAAATTAAATTAAATTTAATCGTTTTTCGGCATTTTCAGCCGATTTAAGAACGATCCACGTAAGTCTTACAAATAATTTTCATGATCAAAATTAAATTAAATTTAATTGTTTTTCGGCATTTCCAGCCGATTTAAGAACGATCCATGTAAGTCTCACAAATAATTTTCATGAACAAAATTAAATTAAATTTAATCGTTTTTCGGCATTTTCAGCCGATTTAAGAACGATCCATGTAAGTCTCACAAATAATTTTCATGAACAAAATTAAATTAAATTTAATCGTTTTTCGGCATTTTCAGCCGATTTAAGAACGATCCACGTAAGTCTTACAAATAATTTTCATGATCAAAATTAAATTAAATTTAATTGTTTTTCGGCATTTCCAGCCGATTTAAGAACGATCCATGTAAGTCTCACAAATAATTTTCATGAACAAAATTAAATTAAATTTAATCGTTTTTCGGCATTTTCAGCCGATTTAAGAACGATCCACGTAAGTCTCACAAATAATTTTCATGAACAAAGTTTAATTAAATTTATTCGTTTTTCGGCATTTCCAGCCGATTTAAAAACGATCCACGTAAGTCTTACAAATAATTTTCATGATCAAAATTAAATTAAATTTAATTGTTTTTCGGCATTTCCAGCCGATTTAAGAACGATCCACGTAAGTCTCATAAATAATTTTCATGAACAAAGTTTAATTAAATTTATTCGTTTTTCGGCATTTCCAGCCGATTTAAAAACGATCCACGTAAGTCTTACAAATAATTTTCATGATCAAAATTAAATTAAATTTAATTGTTTTTCGGCATTTCCAGCCGATTTAAGAACGATCCATGTAAGTCTGACAAATAATTTTCATGAACAAAATTAATATAAATTTAATTGTTTTTCGGCATTTCCAGCTTATTTACGAACGTTCCACGTAAAAAGAAATTATGCTTGTCTCGGTTCCTGTAAGTCTCACAAATAATTAAAAAAAAATTAAATAAAATTCAATTGTTTTACGGCTTTTCCAGCTGATTTAAGAACTATCCATGTAAGTCTACAAATAATTTTCATTTAGAAAATTAAATTAAATTTAATTGTTTTTCGGCATTTCCAGCCGATTTAAGAACGATCCAAGTAAGTGTCACAAATAAATTTTATGAACCAAATTAAATCTATCTTAATCGTTTTTCGGTATTTCCAGCCGATTTAGGAACGATCCACGTAAAAAAAAATGTGCTTGTCTCGGTACCTGTAAGTCTCACAAATAATTTTTAAAAACAAAATTCAATTAAATTTAATTGTTTTTCGGCATTTCCAGCCGATTTAAGAACGATCCATGTAAGTCTCACAAATAATTTTTAAAAACAAAATTCAATTAAATTTAATTGTTTTTCGGAATTTCCAGCTGATTTAAGAACGATCCATGTAAGTCTCACAAATAATTTTCAAGAACCAAATTAAATCTAATTTAATCGGTTTTCGATATATCCAGCCGATTTAAGAACGATCCATGTAAGTCTCACAAATAATTTTTATAAACCAAAATTTAATTAAATTCAATTGTTTTTCGGCATTTCCAGCCGATTTAAGAACGATCCACGTAAGTCTCACAAATAATTTTCATGTAGAAAATTAAATTAAATTTAATCGTTTTTCGGCATTTCCAGCTTATTTAAGAACGATCCACGTAAAAAAAAAATTGTGCTTGTCTCGGTTCCTGTAAGTCTCACAAATAATTTTTAAAAACAAAATTCAATTAAATTTAATTGTTTTTCGGCATTTCCAGCCGATTTAAGAACGATCCATGTAAGTCTCACAAATAATTTTCATGAACAAAATAAAATTAAATTTAATCGTTTTTCGGCATTTTCAGCCGATTTAAGAACGATCCACGTAAGTCTCACAAATAATTTTCATGAACAAAGTTTAATTAAATTTATTCGTTTTTCGGCATTTTCAGCCGATTTAAGAACGATCCATGTAAGTCTCACAAATAATTTTCATGTAGAAAATTAAATTAAATTTAATTGTTTTTCGGCAATTCCGGCCGATTTAAGAACGATCCACGTAAGTCTCACAAATAATTTTCATGAACAAAGTTTAATTAAATTTATTCGTTTTTCGGCATTTTCAGTCGATTTAAGAACGATCCATGTAAGTCTCACAAATAATTTTTATGTAGAAAATTAAATAAATTTAATTGTTTTTCGGCAATTCCGGCCGATTTAAGAACGATCCACGTAAGTCTCACAAATAATTTTCATGAACAAAGTTTAATTAAATTTACTCGTTTTTCGGCATTTCCAGCCGATTTAAGAACGATCCACGTAAGTCTTACAAATAATTTTCATGATTAAAATTAAATTAAATTTAATTGTTTTTCGGCATTTCCAGCCGATTTAAGAACGATCCACGGAAGTCTTACAAATAATTTTCATGATCAAAATTAAATTAAATTTAATTGTTTTTCGGCATTTCCAGCCGATTTAAGAACGATCCACGTAAGTCTCACAAATAAATTTCATGAACCAAATTAAATCTAATTTAATCGTTTTTCGGTATTTCCAGCCGATTTAAGAACGATCCACGTAAGTCTTACAAATAATTTTCATGATCAAAATTAAATTAAATTTAATTGTTTTTCGGCATTTCCAGCCGATTTAAGAACGATCCACGTAAGTCTCACAAATAAATTTCATGAACCAAATTAAATCTAATTTAATCGTTTTTCGGTATTTCCAGCCGATTTAAGAACGATCCATGTAAGTCTCACAAATAATTTTCATGTAGAAAATTAAATTAAATTTAATCGTTTTTCGGCATTTTCAGCCGATTTAAGAACGATCCACGTAAGTCTCACAAATAATTTTCATGAACAAAGTTTAATTAAATTTATTCGTTTTTCGGCATTTTCAGTCGATTTAAGAACGATCCATGTAAGTCTCAGAAATAATTTTTATGTAGAAAATTAAATAAATTTAATTGTTTTTCGGCAATTCCGGCCGATTTAAGAACGATCCACGTAAGTCTCACAAATAATTTTCATGAACAAAGTTTAATTAAATTTACTCGTTTTTCGGCATTTCCAGCCGATTTAAGAACGATCCACGTAAGTCTTACAAATAATTTTCATGATTAAAATTAAATTAAATTTAATTGTTTTTCGGCATTTCCAGCCGATTTAAGAACGATCCACGGAAGTCTTACAAATAATTTTCATGATCAAAATTAAATTAAATTTAATTGTTTTTCGGCATTTCCAGCCGATTTAAGAACGATCCATGTAAGTCTCACAAATAATTTTCATGAACAAAATTAAATTAAGATTAATCGTTTTTCGGCATTTTCAGCCGATTTAAGAACGATCCACGTAAGTCTCACAAATAATTTTCATGAACAAAGTTTAATTAAATTTATTCGTTTTTCGGCATTTTCAGTCGATTTAAGAACGATCCATGTAAGTCTCACAAATAATTTTTATGTAGAAAATTAAATTAAATTTAATTGTTTTTCGGCAATTCCGGCCGATTTAAGAACGATCCATGTAAGTCTCACAAATAATTTTCATGAACAAAATTAAATTAAATTTAATCGTTTTTCGGCATTTTCAGCCGATTTAAGAACGATCCACGTAAGTCTCACAAATAATTTTCATGAACAAAGTTTAATTAAATTTATTCGTTTTTCGGCATTTTCAGCCGATTTAAGAACGATCCATGTAAGTCTCACAAATAATTTTCATGTAGAAAATTAAATTAAATTTAATTGTTTTTCGGCATTTCCAGCCGATTTAAGAAGGATCCCTGTAAGTCTCACAAATAATTTTCATGAACCAAATTAAATTTAATTTAATCGTTTTTCGGTATTTCCAGCCGATTTAAGAATGATCCTTGTCTCACAAATAATTTTCAAGAACAAAATTAAATTAAATTAAATCGTTTTTCGTAATTTCCAGCTGATTTAAGAACGATCCACGCAAAAAGAAATTGTGCTTGTCTCGGTTCCTGTAAGTCTCACAAATAATTTTCATTAAAAAATTAAATTAAATTTAATCGTTTTTCGGCATTTTCAGCCGATTTAAGAACGATCCACGTAAGTCTCACAAATAATTTTCATGAACAAAGTTTAATTAAATTTATTCGTTTTTCGGCATTTCCAGCCGATTTAAGAACGATCCACGTAACTCTTACAAATAATTTTCTTGATCAAAATTAAATTAAATTTAATTGTTTTCGGCATTTCCAGCCGATTTAAGAACGATCCAAGTAAGTCTCACAAATAATTTTCATTAACCAATTAAAATCTAATTTAATCGTTTTTCGGCATTTCCAGCCGATTTAAGAATGATCCATGTAAGTCTCCCAAATAATTTTCATAAACAAAATTAAATTAAATTTAATTTTTTTTCCGCATTTCCAGCCGATTTAAGAACGATCCACGTAAGAGGAAATTGTGCTTGTCAAGGTTCCCGTAAGTCTCACAAATAATTTTTATAAACAAAATTAAATTAAATTTAATTATTTTTCGGCATTTCCAGCCGATTTAAGAACGATCCATGCAAGTCTAACAAATAATTTTCATGAACAAAATAAATTAAATTTATACCTTTTTCGGCATTTCCAGCCGATTTAATAACGATGCATGTAAGTCTCACAAATAATTTATATGAACAAAATTCAATTAAATTTAATCGTTTTTCGGCATTTTCAGCCTATTTAAGAACGGTCCATGTAAGTCTCACAAATAATTTTCATAAGCAAAACTAAATTAAATTTATTCGTTTTTCGGCATTTTCAGCCGATTTAAGAACGATCCATGTAAGTCTCACAAATAATTTTCATGAACAAAATTCAATTAAATTTAATCGTTTTTCGGCATTTTCAGCCGATTTAAGAACGATCCACGTAAGTCTCACAAATAATTTTCATGAACAAAGTTTAATTAAATTTATTCGTTTTTCGGCATTTCCAGCCGATTTAAGAACGATCCACGTAACTCTTACAAATAATTTTCTTGATCAAAATTAAATTAAATTTAATTGTTTTCGGCATTTCCAGCCGATTTAAGAACGATCCAAGTAAGTCTCACAAATAATTTTCATAAACCAAATTAAATGTAATTTAATCGTTTTTCGGCATTTCCAGCCGATTTAAGAATGATCCATGTAAGTCTCACAAATAATTTTCATGAACAAAATTAAATTAAATTTAATCGTTTTTCGGCATTTCCAGCCGATTTAATAACGATGCATGTAAGTCTCACAAATAATTTTCATGAACAAAATTAAATTAAATTTAATCGTTTCTCGGCATTTCCAACCCATTTAAGAACGATCCATGTAAGTCTCACAAAAAATTCATATGAACAAAATTAAATTAAATTTAATCGTTTTTCCGCATTTCCAGCCGATTTAAGAACGATCCATGTAAGTCTCACAACGAATTTTCATGAACAAAATTAACTTAAATTAAATCGTTTTTCGGCATTTCCAGCCGATTTAGGAACGAACTATGTAAGTCTCACAAATAATTTTCATGAACCAAATTAAATCTAATTTAATCGTTTTTCGGCATTTCCAGCCGATTTAAGAATGATCCATGTAAGTCTCACAAATAATTTTCAAGAACCAAATTAAATCTAATTTAATCGTTTTTCCGCATTTCCTGCCGATTTAAGAACGATCCACGTAAGAAGAAATTGTGCTTGTCCAGGTTCCTGTAAGTCTCACAAATAATTTTTATAAACAAAATTAAATTAAATTTAATTGTTTTTCGGCATTTCCAGCCGATTTAAGAACGATCCATGCAAGTCTAACAAATAATTTTCATGAACAAAATAAATTAAATTTATACCTTTTTCGGCATTTCCAGCCGATTTAATAACGATGCATGTAAGTCTCACAAATAATTTATATGAACAAAATTCAATTAAATTTAATCGTTTTTCGGCATTTTCAGCCTATTTAAGAACGGTCCATGTAAGTCTCACAAATAATTTTCATAAACAAAACTAAATTAAATTTAATCGTTTTTCGGGATTTCCAGCCTATCAAAGAACGTTCCACGTAAGAAGAAATTGTGCTTGTCTCGGTTCCTGTAAGTCTTACAAATAATTTTCATGAAAACGATTAAATTAGATTGAATAGTTTTCGGCATTTCCAGCCGATTTAAGAACGATCCATGTAAGTCTCCAAATAATTTTCATGAACAAAATTAAATTAAATTTAATCGTTTTTCGGCATTTCCAGCCGATTTAAGAACGATCCACGTAAGTCTCCAAATAATTTTCATGAACCAAATTAATTCTAATTTAACCGTTTTTCGGCATTTTCAGCCGATTTAAGAATGATCAATGTAAGTCTCACAAATAATTTTCATGAACAAAATTATATTAAATTTAATCGTTTTTCGGAATTTCCAGCTGATTTAAGAACGATCCATGTAAGTCTCACAAATAATTTTCATGAACCAAATTAAATCTAATTTAATCGTTTTTCGGTATTTCCAGCCGATTTAAGAACGATCCATGTAAGTCTCACAAATAATTTTCAAGAACCAAATTAAATCTAATTTAATAGTTTTTCGGAATTTCCAGCTGATTTAAGAACGATCCATGTAAGTCTCACAAATAATTTTCAAGAACCAAATTAAATCTAATTTAATCGGTTTTCGGTATATCCAGCCGATTTAAGAACGGTCCATGTAAGTCTCACAAATAATTTTTATAAACAAAATTTAATTAAATTCAATTGTTTTTCGGCATTTCCAGCCGATTTAAGAACGATCCACGTAAGTCTCACAAATAATTTTCATGTAGAAAATTAAATTAAATTTAATCGTTTTTCGGCATTTCCAGCCCATTTAAGAACGATCCACGTCTGCAAATAATTTTCGTGAACAAAATTAAATTGAATTTAATCGTTTTTCGGCATTTCCAGCCGATTTAAGAACGATCCATGTAAGTCTCACAAATAATTTTCATGAACAAAACTATATTAAATTTAATCGTTTTTCGGCATTTCCAGCCCATTTAAGAACGATCCACGTAAGTCTTCAAATAATTTTCATGAACAAAATTAAATTAAATTTAATTATTTTTCGGCATTTCCAGCCGATTTAAGAACGATCCACGTAAGTCTCACAAATAAATTTCATGAACCAAATTAAATCGAATTTAATCGTTTTTCGGTATTTCCAGCCGATTTAAGAACGATCCATGTAAGTCTCACAAATAATTTTTAAAAACAAAATTAAATTAAATTTAATCGTTTTTCGGCATTTCCAGCTGATTTAAGAACGATCCATGTAAGTCTCACAAATAATTTTCAAGAACCAAATTAAATCTAATTTAATCGGTTTTCGATATATCCAGCCGATTTAAGAACGATCCATGTAAGTCTCACAAATAATTTTTATAAACCAAAATTTAATTAAATTCAATTGTTTTTCGGCATTTCCAGCCGATTTAAGAACGATCCACGTAAGTCTCACAAATAATTTTCATGAACCAAATTAAATTAAATTTAATCGTTTTTCGGCATTTCCAGCTTATTTAAGAACGATCCACGTAAAAAGAAATTGTGCTTGTCTCGGTTCCTGTAAGTCTCACAAATAATTTTTAAAAACAAAATTAAATTAAATTTAATTGTTTTTCGGCATATCCAGCAGATTTAAGAACGATCCATGTAAGTCTCACAAATAATTTTCATGAACAAAATAAAATTAAATTTAATCGTTTTTCGGCATTTTCAGCCGATTTAAGAACGATCCACGTAAGTCTCACAAATAATTTTCATGAACAAAGTTTAATTAAATTTATTCGTTTTTCGGCATTTTCAGCCGATTTAAGAACGATCCATGTAAGTCTCACAAATAATTTTCATGTAGAAAATTAAATTAAATTTAATTGTTTTTCGGCAATTCCGGCCGATTTAAGAACGATCCACGTAAGTCTCACAAATAATTTTCATGAACAAAGTTTAATTAAATTTATTCGTTTTTCGGCATATCCAGCCGATTTAAGAACGATCCACGTAAGTCTTACAAATAATTTTCATGATCAAAATTAAATTAAATTTAATTGTTTTTCGGCATTTCCAGCCGATTTAAGAACGATCCACGTAAGTCTCACAAATAAATTTCATGAACCAAATTAAATCTAATTTAATCGTTTTTCGGTATTTCCAGCCGATTTAAGAACGATCCATGTAAGTCTCACAAATAATTTTCATGTAGAAAATTAAATTAAATTTAATCGTTTTTCGGCATTTTCAGCCGGTTTAAGAACGATCCACGTAAGTCTCACAAATAATTTTCATGAACAAAGTTTAATTAAATTTATTCGTTTTTCGGCATTTTCAGTCGATTTAAGAACGATCCATGTAAGTCTCACAAATAATTTTTATGTAGAAAATTAAATTAAATTTAATTGTTTTTCGGCAATTCCGGCCGATTTAAGAACGATCCACGTAAGTCTCACAAATAATTTTCATGAACAAAGTTTAATTAAATTTACTCGTTTTTCGGCATTTCCAGCCGATTTAAGAACGATCCACGTAAGTCTTACAAATAATTTTCATGATTAAAATTAAATTAAATTTAATTGTTTTTCGGCATTTCCAGCCGATTTAAGAACGATCCACGGAAGTCTTACAAATAATTTTCATGATCAAAATTAAATTAAATTTAATTGTTTTTCGGCATTTCCAGCCGATTTAAGAACGATCCATGTAAGTCTCACAAATAATTTTCATGAACAAAATTAAATTAAGATTAATCGTTTTTCGGCATTTTCAGCCGATTTAAGAACGATCCACGTAAGTCTCACAAATAATTTTCATGAACAAAGTTTAATTAAATTTATTCGTTTTTCAGCATTTTCAGTCGATTTAAGAACGATCCATGTAAGTCTCACAAATAATTTTTATGTAGAAAATTAAATTCAATTTAATTGTTTTTCGGCAATTCCGGCCGATTTAAGAACGATCCACGTAAGTCTCACAAATAATTTTCATGAACAAAGTTTAATTAAATTTATTCGTTTTTCGGCATTTCCAGCCGATTTAAGAACGATCCATGTAAGTCTCACAAATAATTTTCATGAACAAAATTAAATTAAATTTAATCGTTTTTCGGCATTTTCAGCCGATTTAAGAACGATCCACGTAAGTCTCACAAATAATTTTCATGAACAAAGTTTAATTAAATTTATTCGTTTTTCGGCATTTTCAGCCGATTTAAGAACGATCCATGTAAGTCTCACAAATAATTTTCATGATCAAAATTAAATTAAATTTAATTGTTTTTCGGCATTTCCAGCCGATTTAAGGACGATCCACGTAAGTCTCACAAATAAATTTCATGAACCAAATTAAATCTAATTTAGTCGTTTTTCGGTATTTCCAGCCGATTTAAGAACGATCCACGTAAGTCTCACAAATAATTTTAATGTAGAAAATTAAATTAAATTTAATCGTTTTTCGGCATTTCCAGCCGATTTAAGAAGGATCCCTGTAAGTCTCACAAATAATTTTCATGAACCAAATTAAATTTAATTTAATCGTTTTTCGGTATTTCCAGCCGATTTAAGAACGATCCATGTAAGTCTCACAAATAATTTTCATGTAGAAAATTAAATTAAATTTAATTGTTTTTCGGCATTTTCAGCCTATTTAAGAACGATCCACGTAAGTCTCCAAATAATTTTCATGAACAAAATTAAATTAAATTTAATCGTTTTTCGGCATTTTCAGCCTATTTAAGAACGATCCACGTAAGTCTCCAAATAATTTTCATGAAACAAATTAATTCTAATTTAACCGTTTTTCGGCATTTTCAGCCGATTTAAGAATGATCAATGTAAGTCTCACAAATAATTTTCATGAACAAAATTATATTAAATTTAATCGTTTTTCGGAATTTCCAGCTGATTTAAGAACGATCCATGTAAGTCTCACAAATAATTTTCAAGAACCAAATTAAATCTAATTTAATCGGTTTTCGGTATATCCAGCCGATTTAAGAACGGTCCATGTAAGTCTCACAAATAATTTTTATAAACAAAATTTAATTAAATTCAATTGTTTTTCGGCATTTCCAGCCGATTTAAGAACGATCCACGTAAGTCTCACAAATAATTTTCATGTAGAAAATTAAATTAAATTTAATCGTTTTTCGGCATTTCCAGCCCATTTAAGAACGATCCACGTCTGCAAATAATTTTCATGAACAAAATTAAATTGAATTTAATCGTTTTTCGGCATTTCCAGCCGATTTAAGAACGATCCATGTAAGTCTCACAAATAATTTTCATGAACAAAACTATATTAAATTTAATCGTTTTTCGGCATTTCCAGCCCATTTAAGAACGATCCACGTAAGTCTTCAAATAATTTTCATGAACAAAAACAAATTAAATTTAATTATTTTTCGGCATTTCCAGCCGATTTAAGAACGATCCACGTAAGTCTCACAAATAAATTTCATGAACCAAATTAAATCGAATTTAATCGTTTTTCGGTATTTCCAGCCGATTTAAGAACGATCCATGTAAGTCTCACAAATAATATTCATGAACAAAATTATATTTAATTTAATCGTTTTTCGGCATTTCCAGCCTATTTAAGAACGATCCACGTAAGTCTTCAAATAATTTTCATGAACAAAATTAAATTAAATTTATTCGTTTTTCGGCATTTCCAGTTTATTTAAGAACGATCCACGTAAAAAAAAAATTGTGCTTGTCTCGGTTCCTGTAAGTCTCACAAATAATTTTTAAAAACAAAATTCAATTAAATTTAATTGTTTTTCGGCATTTCCAGCCGATTTAAGAACGATCCATGTAAGTCTCACAAATAATTTTCATGACCAAAATAAAATTAAATTTAATCGTTTTTCGGCATTTTCAGCCGATTTAAGAACGATCCACGTAAGTCTCACAAATAATTTTCATGAACAAAGTTTAATTAAATTTATTCGTTTTTCGGCATTTTCAGCCGATTTAAGAACGATCCATGTAAGTCTCACAAATAATTTTCATGTAGAAAATTAAATTAAATTTAATTGTTTTTCGGCAATTCCGGCCGATTTAAGAACGATCCACGTAAGTCTCACAAATAATTTTCATGAACAAAGTTTAATTAAATTTATTCGTTTTTCGGCATTTCCAGCCGATTTAGGAACGATCCACGTAAGTCTTACAAATCATTTTCATGATCAAAATTAAATTAAATTTAATCGTTTTTCGGCATTTCCAGCCAATTTAAGAACGATCCATGTAAGTCTCACAAATAAATTTCATGAACCAAATTAAATCTAATTTAATCGTTTTTCGGTATTTCCAGCCGATTTAAGAACGATCCATGTAAGTCTCACAAATAATTTTCAAGAACAAAATTAAATTAAATTTAATCGTTTTTCTTTATTTCCAGCTTATTTAAGAACGATCCACGCAAAAAGAAATTGTGCTTGTCTCGGTTCCTGTAAGTCTCACAAATAATTTTCATTAAAAAATTAAATTAAATTTAATCGTTTTTCGGCATTTTCAGCCGATTTAAGAACGATCCACGTAAGTCTCCAAATAATTTTCATGAAACAAATTAATTCTAATTTAACCGTTTTTCGGCATTTTCAGCCGATTTAAGAATGATCAATGTAAGTCTCACAAATAATTTTCATGAACAAAATTATATTAAATTTAATCGTTTTTCGGAATTTCCAGCTGATTTAAGAACGATCCATGTAAGTCTCACAAATAATTTTCAAGAACCAAATTAAATCTAATTTAATCGGTTTTCGGTATATCCAGCCGATTTAAGAACGGTCCATGTAAGTCTCACAAATAATTTTTATAAACAAAATTTAATTAAATTCAATTGTTTTTCGGCATTTCCAGCCGATTTAAGAACGATCCACGTAAGTCTCACAAATAATTTTCATGTAGAAAATTAAATTAAATTTAATCGTTTTTCGGCATTTCCAGCCCATTTAAGAACGATCCACGTCTGCAAATAATTTTCATGAACAAAATTAAATTGAATTTAATCGTTTTTCGGCATTTCCAGCCGATTTAAGAACGATCCATGTAAGTCTCACAAATAATTTTCATGAACAAAACTATATTAAATTTAATCGTTTTTCGGCATTTCCAGCCCATTTAAGAACGATCCACGTAAGTCTTCAAATAATTTTCATGAACAAAAACAAATTAAATTTAATTATTTTTCGGCATTTCCAGCCGATTTAAGAACGATCCACGTAAGTCTCACAAATAATTTTCATGAACCAAATTAAATCGAATTTAATCGTTTTTCGGTATTTCCAGCCGATTTAAGAACGATCCATGTAAGTCTCACAAATAATATTCATGAACAAAATTATATTTAATTTAATCGTTTTTCGGCATTTCCAGCCTATTTAAGAACGATCCACGTAAGTCTTCAAATAATTTTCATGAACAAAATTAAATTAAATTTATTCGTTTTTCGGCATTTCCAGTTTATTTAAGAACGATCCACGTAAAAAAAAAATTGTGCTTGTCTCGGTTCCTGTAAGTCTCACAAATAATTTTTAAAAACAAAATTCAATTAAATTTAATTGTTTTTCGGCATTTCCAGCCGATTTAAGAACGATCCATGTAAGTCTCACAAATAATTTTCATGACCAAAATAAAATTAAATTTAATCGTTTTTCGGCATTTTCAGCCGATTTAAGAACGATCCACGTAAGTCTCACAAATAATTTTCATGAACAAAGTTTAATTAAATTTATTCGTTTTTCGGCATTTTCAGCCGATTTAAGAACGATCCATGTAAGTCTCACAAATAATTTTCATGTAGAAAATTAAATTAAATTTAATTGTTTTTCGGCAATTCCGGCCGATTTAAGAACGATCCACGTAAGTCTCACAAATAATTTTCATGAACAAAGTTTAATTAAATTTATTCGTTTTTCGGCATTTCCAGCCGATTTAGGAACGATCCACGTAAGTCTTACAAATCATTTTCATGATCAAAATTAAATTAAATTTAATCGTTTTTCGGCATTTCCAGCCGATTTAAGAACGATCCACGTAAGTCTCACAAATAATTTTCATGAACCAAATTAAATCTAATTTAATCGTTTTTCGGTATTTCCAGCCGATTTAAGAACGATCCATGTAAGTCTCACAAATAATTTTCAAGAACAAAATTAAATTAAATTTAATCGTTTTTCAGCATGTTCAGCTTATTTAAGAACGATCCACGCAAAAAGAAATTGTGCTTGTCTCGGTTCCTGTAAGTCTCACAAATAATTTTCATTAAAAAATTAAATTAAATTTAATCGTTTTTCGGCATTTCCAGCCGATTTAAGAACGATCCACGTAAGTCTCACAAATAATTTTCATGAACAAAATTTAATTAAATTTATTCGTTTTTCGGCATTTCCAGCCGATTTAAGAACGATCCACGTAACTCTTACAAATAATTTTCTTGATCAAAATTAAATTAAATTTAATTGTTTTCGGCATTTCCAGCCGATTTAAGAACGATCCACGTAAGTCTCACAAATAATTTTCATTAACCAAATTAAATCTAATTTAATCGTTTTTCGGCATTTCCAGCCGATTTAAGAATGATCCATGTAAGTCTCCCAAATAATTTTCATAAACAAAATTAAATTAAATTTAATTTTTTTTCCGCATTTCCAGCCGATTTAAGAACGATCCACGTAAGAGGAAATTGTGCTTGTCAAGGTTCCCGTAAGTCTCACAAATAATTTTTATAAACAAAATTAAATTAAATTTAATTATTTTTCGGCATTTCCAGCCGATTTAAGAACGATCCATGCAAGTCTAACAAATAATTTTCATGAACAAAATAAATTAAATTTATACCTTTTTCGGCATTTCCAGCCGATTTAATAACGATGCATGTAAGTCTCACAAATAATTTATATGAACAAAATTCAATTAAATTTAATCGTTTTTCGGCATTTTCAGCCTATTTAAGAGCGGTCCATGTAAGTCTCACAAATAATTTTCATAAACAAAACTAAATTAAATTTAATCGTTTTTCGGGATTTCCAGCCTATCAAAGAACGTTCCACGTAAGAAGAAATTGTGCTTGTCTCGGTTCCTGTAAGTCTTACAAATAATTTTCATGAAAACGATTAAATTAGATTGAATAGTTTTCGGCATTTCCAGCCGATTTAAGAACGATCCATGTAAGTCTTACAAATAATTTTCATGAACAAAATTAAATTAAATTTAATCGTTTTTCGGCATTTCCAGCTGATTTAAGAACGATACACGTAAGTCTCACAAATAATTGTCATGAACCAAATTAATTCTAATTTAATCGTTTTTCGGTATTTCCATCCGATTTAAGAATGATCAATGTAAGTCTCACAAATAATTTTCATGAACAAAATTATATTAAATTTAATCGTTTTTCGGAATTTCCAGCTGATTTAAGAACGATCCATGTAAGTCTCACAAATAATTTTCAAGAACCAAATTAAATCTAATTTAATCGGTTTTCGGTATATCCAGCCGATTTAAGAACGGTCCATGTAAGTCTCACAAATAATTTTTATAAACAAAATTTAATTAAATTCAATTGTTTTTCGGCATTTCCAGCCGATTTAAGAACGATCCACGTAAGTCTCACAAATAATTTTCATGTAGAAAATTAAATTAAATTTAATCGTTTTTCGGCATTTCCAGCCCATTTAAGAACGATCCACGTCTGCAAATAATTTTCATGAACAAAATTAAATTGAATTTAATCGTTTTTCGGCATTTCCAGCCGATTTAAGAACGATCCATGTAAGTCTCACAAATAATTTTCATGAACAAAACTATATTAAATTTAATCGTTTTTCGGCATTTCCAGCCCATTTAAGAACGATCCACGTAAGTCTTCAAATAATTTTCATGAACAAAATTAAATTAAATTTAATTGTTTTTCGGCATTTCCAGCCGATTTAAGAACGATCCACGTAAGTCTCACAAATAATTTTCATGAACCAAATTAAATCGAATTTAATCGTTTTTCGGTATTTCCAGCCGATTTAAGAACGATCCATGTGAGTCTCACAAATAATTTTCAAGAACAAAATTAAATTAAATTTAATCGTTTTTCGGCATTTCCAGCTTATTTAAGAACGATCCACGTAAGTCTTCAAATAATTTTCATGAACAAAATTAAATTAAATTTATTCGTTTTTCGGCATTTCCAGTTTATTTAAGAACGATCCACGTAAAAAAAAAATTGTGCTTGTCTCGGTTCCTGTAAGTCTCACAAATAATTTTTAAAAACAAAATTCAATTAAATTTAATTGTTTTTCGGCATTTCCAGCCGATTTAAGAACGATCCATGTAAGTCTCACAAATAATTTTCATGACCAAAATAAAATTAAATTTAATCGTTTTTCGGCATTTTCAGCCGATTTAAGAACGATCCACGTAAGTCTCACAAATAATTTTCATGAACAAAGTTTAATTAAATTTATTCGTTTTTCGGCATTTTCAGCCGATTTAAGAACGATCCATGTAAGTCTCACAAATAATTTTCATGTAGAAAATTAAATTAAATTTAATTGTTTTTCGGCAATTCCGGCCGATTTAAGAACGATCCACGTAAGTCTCACAAATAATTTTCATGAACAAAGTTTAATTAAATTTATTCGTTTTTTCGGCATTTCCAGCCGATTTAGGAACGATCCACGTAAGTCTTACAAATCATTTTCATGATCAAAATTAAATTAAATTTAATTGTTTTTCGGCATTTCCAGCCGATTTAAGAACGATCCACGTAAGTCTCACAAATAAATTTCATGAACCAAATTAAATCTAATTTAATCGTTTTTCGGTATTTCCAGCCGATTTAAGAACGATCCATGTAAGTCTCACAAATAATTTTCATGAACAAAATTATATTAAATTTAATCGTTTTTCGGCATTTCCAGCCCATTTAAGAACGATCCACGTCTGCAAATAATTTTCATGAACAAAATTAAATTGAATTTAATCGTTTTTCGGCATTTCCAGCCGATTTAAGAACGATCCATGTAAATCTCACAAATAATTTTCATGAACAAAATTATATTAAATTTAATCGTTTTTCGGCATTTCCAGCCCATTTAAGAACGATCCACGTAAGTCTTCAAATAATTTTCATGAACAAAATTAAATTAAATTTAATCGTTTTTCGGCATTTCCAGCTGATTTAAGAACGATCCATGCAAGTCTCACAAATAATTTTCATGAACAAAATTAAATTAAATTTAATCGTTTTTCGGCATTTCCAGCCGATTTAAGAACGATCCATGTAAGTCTCACAAATAATTTTCATGAACAAAATTAAATTAAATTTAATCGTTTTTTCGGCATTTCCAGCCGATTTAAGAACGATCCATGTAAGTCTCACAAATAATTTTCATGAACAAAATTAAATTAAATTTAATCGTTTTTCGGCATTTCCAGCCGATTTAAGAACGATCCATTTAAGTCTCACAAATAATTTTCATGAACAAAATTAAATTAAATTTAATCGTTTTTTCGGTATTTCCAGCCGATTTAAGAACGATCCACGTAAGTCTCACAAATAGTTTTCATGTAGAAAATTAAATTAAATTTAATTGTTTTTCGGAATTTCCAGCCGAATTCAGAACGATCCACGTAAGTCTCACAAATAATTTTCATGAACCAAATTAAATTGAATTTAATCGTTTTTTCGGTATTTCCAGCTGATTTAAGAACAATCCATGTAAGTCTCACAAATAATTTTCTTGAACAAAATTAAATTAATTGTAATCGTTTATTGGCATTTCCAGCCTATTTAAGAACGATCCACGTAAGTCTCCAAATAATTTTCATGAACAAAATTAAATTGAATTTAATCGTTTTTCGGCATTTCCAGCCGATTTAAGAACGATCCACGTAAGTCTCACAAATAATTTTCAAGAACCAAATTAAATTAAATTTAATCGTTTTTTCGGTATTTCCAGCTGATTTAAGAACGATCCATGTAAGTTCCACAAATAACTTTCTTGAACAAAATTAAATTAAATTTAATCGTTTTTCGGCATTTCCAGCCGATTTAAGAACGATCCATGTAAGTTCCACAAATAATTTTCTTGAACAAAATTAAATTAAATTTAATCGTTTTTCGGCATTTTCAGCCTATTTAAGAACGCTCCACGTAAGTCTCACAAATAATTTTCATGAACCAAATTAAATTAAATTAAATCGTTTTTTCGGTATTTCCAGCTGATTTAAGAACGATCCATGTAAGTCTCACAAATAATTTTCTTGAACAAAATTAAATTAATTTTAATCGTTTTTCGGCATTTCCAGCCTATTTAAGAACGATCCACGTAAGTCTCCAAATAATTTTCATGAACAAAATTTAATTGAATTTAATCGTTTTTCGGCATTTCCAGCCGATTTAAGAACGATCCATGTAAGTCTCAGAAATAATTTTCATGAACAAAATTATATTAAATTTAATCGTTTTTCGGCATTTCCAGCCCATTTAAGAACGATCCACGTAAGTCTTCAAATAATTTTCATGAACAAAATTAAATTAAATTTAATCGTTTTTTCGGCATTTTCAGCCGATTTAAGAACGATCCACGTAAGTCTTACAAATAATTTTCATGATCAAAATTAAATTAAATTTAATCGTTTTTCGGCATTTCCAGCCGATTTAAGAACGATCCATGTAAGTCTCACAAATAATTTTCATGAACAAAATTAAATTAAATTTAATCGTTTTTCGGCATTTTCAGCCGATTTAAGAACGATCCACGTAAGTCTCACAAATAATTTTCATGAACAAAGTTTAATTAAATTTATTCGTTTTTCGGCATTTTCAGTCGATTTAAGAACGATCCATGTAAGTCTCACAAATAATTTTCATGAACCAAATTAAATTAAATTTAATCGTTTTTTCGGTATTTCCAGCTGATTTAAGAACGATCCATGTAAGTCTCACAAATAATTTTCATGAACAAAATTAAATTAAATTTAATCGTTTTTCGGCATTTCCAGCCTATTTAAGAACGATCCACGTAAGTCTCCAAATAATTTTCATGAACAAAATTAAATTGAATTTAATCGTTTTTCGGCATTTCCAGCCGATTTAAGAACGATCCATGTAAGTTCCACAAATAACTTTCTTGAACAAAATTAAATTAAATTTAATCGTTTTTCGGCATTTCCAGCCTATTTAAGAACGATCCATGTAAGTCTCACAAATAATTTTCATGAACAAAATTATATTAAATTTAATCGTTTTTCGGCATTTCCAGCCCATTTAAGAACGATCCACGTAAGTCTTCAAATAATTTTCATGAACAAAATTAAATTAAATTTAATCGTTTTTCGGCATTTTCAGCCGATTTAAGAACGATCCACGTAAGTCTTACAAATAATTTTCATGATCAAAATTAAATTTAATTTAATTGTTTTTCGGCATTTCCAGCCGATTTAAGAACGATCCATGTAAGTCTCACAAATAATTTTCATGAACAAAATTAAATTAAATTTAATCGTTTTTCGGCATTTTCAGCCGATTTAAGAACGATCCATGTAAGTCTCACAAATAATTTTCATGAACAAAATTAAATTAAATTTAATCGTTTTTCGGCATTTTCAGCCGATTTAAGAACGATCCACGTAAGTCTTACAAATAATTTTCATGATCAAAATTAAATTAAATTTAATTAATTGATTGATGGTTGAGGCGTTAACTTCGTGATACATTTTGGAACTTTAAATAAAACAGTTTCTTTGTTAATATCAGGCATTTATAAACTAACATGCAAAGATTGTAAAGGAGTGTACATAGGGCAATCTGGTCGTAACTTTAAAATCAGATTAAAAGAACATTTAAGATCCTTCCGATTACACCAAAATAATTCAACATTCGCGAACCACCTAATTGAGAACCGACATACTTTTGAAGATGATGTACTTGAAATAATCCACTTCGCAGAAAAAGGCCCGAAAATGGACCTACTCGAATCCCTAGAAATCCACAAAGCGAAGCGTAATCCGGACTTCCCCATAATTAACGACCAGGTCGACCTAGTATTCTCCTCCTTATTCCATTCCGCATAAATACGTGTGTTTATTGTAATTTAATTTACTTTAAGTTTGAAAATGATCAGCTTATGATCGAAACTCGAGTCACTAAACAATAAAGTGTGATATTAACAAAGAAACTGTTTTATTTAAAGTTAAATTTAATTGTTTTTCGGCATTTCCAGCCGATTTAAGAACGATCCATGTAAGTCTCACAAATAATTTTCATGAACAAAATTAAATTAAATTTAATCGTTTTTCGGCATTTTCAGCCGATTTAAGAACGATCCACGTAAGTCTCACAAATAATTTTCATGAACAAAGTTTAATTAAATTTATTCGTTTTTCGGCATTTCCAGCCGATTTAAGAACGATCCACGTAAGTCTTACAAATAATTTTCATGATCAAAATTAAATTAAATTTAATCGTTTTTCGGCATTTCCAGCCGATTTAAGAACGATCCACGTAAGTCTCACAAATAATTTTCATGAACCAAATTAAATCTAATTTAATCGTTTTTCGGTATTTCCAGCCGATTTAAGAACGATCCACGTAAGTCTCACAAATAATTTTCATGAACCAAATTAATTCTAATTTAATCGTTTTTCGGTATTTCCAGCCGATTTAAGAATGATCCATGTAAGTCTCACAAATAATTTTCAAGAACAAAATTAAATTAAATTAAATCGTTTTTCGGCATTTCCAGCTGATTTAAGAACGATCCACGCAAAAAGAAATTGTGCTTGTCTCGGTTCCTGTAAATCTCACAAATAATTTTCATTAAAAAATTAAATTAAATTTAATCGTTTTTCGGCATTTCCAGCCAATTTAAGAACGATCCACGTAAGTCTCACAAATAATTTTCATGAACAAAATTAAATTAAATTTAATTGTTTTTCGGCATTTCCAGCCGATTTAAGAACGATCCACGTAAGTCTCACAAATAATTTTCATTAACCAAATTAAATCTAATTTAATCGTTTTTCGGCATTTCCAGCCGATTTAAGAATGATCCATGTAAGTCTCCCAAATAATTTTCATAAACAAAATTAAATTAAATATAATTTTTTTTCCGCATTTCCAGCCGATTTAAGAACGATCCACGTAAGAAGAAATTGTGCTTGTCAAGGTTCCCGTAAGTCTAACAAATAATTTTTATAAACAAAATTAAATTAAATTTAATTATTTTTCGGCATTTCCAGCCGATTTAAGAACGATCCATGTAAGTCTCACAAATAATTTTCATGAACAAAATTAAATTAAATTTAATCGTTTTTCGGCATTTCCAGCCGATTTAATAACGATGCATGTAAGTCTCACAAATAATTTTTATGAACAAAATTAAATTAAATTTAATCGTTTTTCGGCATTTCCAACCCATTTAAGAACGATCCATGTAAGTCCCACAAAAAATTCATATGAACAAAATTAAATTAAATTTAATCGTTTTTCCGCATTTCCAGCCGATTTAAGAACGATCCATGTAAGTCTCACAACGAATTTTCATGAACAAAATTAAATTAAATTAAATCGTTTTTCGGCATTTTCAGCCGATTTAGGAACGAACTACGTAAGTCTCACAAATAATTTTCATGAACCAAATTAAATCTAATTTAATCGTTTTTCGGCATTTCCAGCCGATTTAAGAATGATCCATGTAAGTCTCACAAATAATTTTCAAGAACCAAATTAAATCTAATTTAATCGTTTTTCCGCATTTCCAGCCGATTTAAGAACGATCCACGTAAGAAGAAATTGTGCTTGTCCAGGTTCCTGTAAGTCTCACAAATAATTTTTATAAACAAAATTAAAGTAAATTTAATTGTTTTTCGGCATTTTCAGCCGATTTAAGAACGATCCATGCAAGTCTCACAAATAATTTTCATGAACAAAATTAAATTAAATTTAATCCTTTTTCGGCATTTCCAGCCGATTTAATAACGATGCATGTAAGTCTCACAAATAATTTATATGAACAAAATCTAATTAAATTTAATCGTTTTTCGGCATTTCCAGCCTATTTAAGAACGGTCCATGTAAGTCTCACAAATAATTTTTATAAACAAAACTAAATTAAATTTAATCGTTTTTCGGGATTTCCAGCCGATTTAAGAACGATCAATGTAAGTCTCACAAATAATTTTCATGAACAAAATTAAATTAAATTTAATCGTTTTTCGGCATTTCCAGCCGATTTAAGAATGATCCATGTAAGTCTTACAAATAATTTTCATGAACAAAATTAAATTAAATTTAATCGTTTTTCGGCATTTCCAGCCGATTTAGGAATGATCCATGTAAGTCTCCAAATAATTTTCATGAACAAAGTTAAATTAAATTTAATCGTTTTTCGGCATTTCCAACCCATTTAAGAACGATCCATGTAAGTCTCACAAAAAATTCATATGAACAAAATTAAATTAAATTTAATCGTTTTTCCGCATTTCCAGCCGATTTAAGAACGATCCATGTAAGTCTCACAAATAATTTTCATGAACAAAATTAAATTAAATTTAATCGTTTTTCGGCATTTCCAACCCATTTAAGAACGATCCATGTAAGTCTCACAAATAATTTTCATGAACAAAATTAAATTAAATTTAATCGTTTTTCCGCATTTCCAGCCGATTTAAGAACGATCCATGTAAGTCTCACAAATAATTTTCATGAACAAAATTAAATTAAATTTAATTGTTTTTCCGCATTTCCAGCCGATTTAAGAACGATCCATGTAAGTCTCACAAATAATTTTCTTGAACAAAATTAAATTAAATTTAATCGTTTTTCGGCATTTCCAGCCGATTTAAGAATGATCCATGTAAGTCTCCAAATAATTTTCATGAACAAAGTTAAATTAAATTTAATCGTTTTTCGGCATTTTCAGCCTATTTAAGAACGATCCACGTAAGTCTCCACATAATTTTCATGAACCAAATTAAATCTAATTTAATCGTTTTTCGGCATTTTCAGCCGATTTAAGAACGATCCATGTAAGTCTCAGAAATAATTTTCATGAGCCAAATTAAATCTAATTTAATCGCTTTTTCGGTATTTCCAGCTGATTTAGGAACGATCCATGTAAGGCTCACAAATAATTTTCTTGAACAAAATTAAATTAATTTTAATCGTTTTTCGGCATTTCCGGCCTATTTAAGAACGATCCATGTAAGTCTCACAAATAATTTTCATGAACAAAGTTATATTAAATTTAATCGTTTTTCGGCATTTCCAGCCCATTTAAGAACGATCCACGTAAGTCTTCAAATAATTTTCATGAACAAAATTAAATTAAATTTAATCGTTTTTCGGCATTTCCAGCCGATTTAAGAACGATCCATGTAAGTCTCACAAATAATTTTCATGAACAAAATTAAATTAAATTTAATCGTTTTTCGGCATTTCCAACCCTTTTAAGAACGATCCATGTAAGTCTCACAAAAAATTCATATGAACAAAATTAAATTAAATTTAATCGTTTTTCCGCATTTCCAGCCGATTTAAGAACGATCCATGTAAGTCTCACAAATAATTTTCATGAACAAAATTAAATTAAATTTAATCGTTTTTCCGCATTTCCAGCCGATTTAAGAACGATCCATGTAAGTCTCACAAATAATTTTCATGAACAAAATTAAATTAAATTAAATCGTTTTTCGGCATTTCCAGCCGATTTAAGAACGATCTACGTAAATCTCACAAATAATTTTCAAGAACCAAATTAAATCTAATTTAATCGTTTTTCCGCATTTTCAGCCGATTTAAGAACGATCCATGTAAGTCTCACAAATAATTTTAATCAACAAAATTAAATTAATTTTAATCGTTTTTCGGCATTTTCAGCCTATTTAAGAACGGTCCATGTAAGTCTCACAAATAATTTTCATAAACAAAACTAAATTAAATTTAATCGTTTTTCGGGATTTCCAGCCTATCAAAGAACGTTCCACGTAAGAAGAAATTGTGCTTGACTCGGTTCCTGTAAGTCTTACAAATAATTTTCATGAAAACGATTAAATTATATTGAATAGTTTTCGGCATTTCCAGCCGATTTAAGAACGATCAATGTAAGTCTCCAAATAATTTTCATGAACCAAATTAATTCTAATTTAATCGTTTTTCGGCATTTTCAGCCGATTTAAGAACGATCAATGTAAGTCTCACAAATAATTTTCATGAACAAAATTATATTAAATTTAATCGTTTTTCGGCATTTTCAGCTGATTTAAGAACGATCCATGTAAGTCTCACAAATAATTTTCATGAACAAAATTAAATTAAATTTAATCGTTTTTCGGCATTTCCAGCCCATTTAAGAACGATCCACGTAAGTCTTCAAATAATTTTCATGAACAAAATTAAATTAAATTTAATCGTTTTTCGGCATATCCGGCCTATTTAAGAACGATCCATGTAAGTCTCAGAAATAATTTTCATGAACCAAATTAAATCTAATTTAATCGACTGATTGAGGTTGGCGGCACTTACTTCGTGATACATTTTTAATTAAATAAAACACACTTTTACTTAGTTAATATCACACTGTTTATTTTATTAGTTTACTTACTTACTTATAGTTTGATAATGATCATTGTTTGATCGAAACTGCAGTCACTAATAAAATAAACAGTGTGATATTAACTAAGTAAAAGTGTGTTTTATCTAATTTAATCGCTTTTTCGGTATTTCCAGCTGATTTAGGAACGATCCATGTAAGTCTCACAAATAATTTTCTTGAACAAAATTAAATTAAATTTAATCGTTTTTCGGCATTTTCAGCCTATTTAAGAACGATCCATGTAAGTCTCACAAATAATTTTCATGAACCAAATTAAATCTAATTTAATCGTTTTTCGGCATTTCCAGCCCATTTAAGAACGATCCACGTAAGTCTTCAAATAATTTTCATGAACAAAATTAAATTAAATTTAATCGTTTTTCGGCATATCCGGCCTATTTAAGAACGATCCATGTAAGTCTCAGAAATAATTTTCATGAACCAAATTAAATCTAATTTAATCGCTTTTTCGGTATTTCCAGCTGATTTAGGAACGATCCATGTAAGTCTCACAAATAATTTTCATGAACAAAATTAAATTAAATTTAATCGTTTTTCGGCATTTTCAGCCTATTTAAGAACGATCCATGTAAGTCTCACAAATAATTTTCATGAACAAATTTAATTTAAATTTAATCGTTTTTCGGCATTTCCAGCCGATTTAAGAACGATCCATGTAAGTCTCACAAATAATTTTATTTAACAAAATTAAATTTAATTTAATCGTCTTTCGGTATTATCAGCCGATTTAAGAAAGATCCACGAAAGTCTCACAAATAATTTTCATTAACAAATTAAATAAAATTTAATCGTTTTCGGCATTTCCAGCCGATTTAAGAACGATCCATGTAAGTCTCACAGATAATTTCCATGAACAAAATTAAATTAAATTTAATCGTTTTTCGGCATTTCCAGCCGATTTAAGAACGATCCAAGTAAGTCTCACAAATAATTTTAATGAACCAAATTAAATCTAATTTAATCGTTTTTCCGCATTTCCAACCGATTTAAGAACGACCCACGTAAGTCTCACAAATTTCATGAACAAAATTAAATTAAAGTTAATCGTTTTTCGGCATTTCCAGCCGATTTAAGAACGATCCATGTAAGTCTCACAAATAATTTTCATGAACAAAATTAATTTAAATTTAATCGTTTTTCGGCATTTCAAGCCGATTTAAGAACGATCCATGTAAGTCTCACAAATAATTTTCATGAACAAAATTAAATAAATTTAATCGTTTTTCGGCATTTCCAGCCGATTTAAGAACGATCAATGTAAGTCTCACAAATAATTTTCATGAACCAAATTAAATTTAATCGTTTTTCGGCATTTCCAGCCGATTTAAGAACGATCCACGTAAGTCTCACAAATAATTTTCATGAACCAAATTAAATTTGATTTAATCGTTTTTTCGGTATTTCCAGCCGATTTAAGAACGATCCATGTAAGTCTCACAAATAATTTTCATGAACAAAATCAAATTAAATTTAATCGATTTTCCGCATTTCCAACCTATTTAAGAACGATCCACGTAAGTCTGCAAATAATTTTCATGAACAAAAATAAATTGAATTAAATCGTTTTTCGGCATTTCCAGCTGATTTAAGAACGATCCACGTAAGTCTCACAAATAATTTTCATTAACAAATTAAATAAAATTTAATCGTTTTTCGGCATTTCCAGCCGATTTAATAACGATCCTGTAAGTCTCACAAATAATTTTATTTAACAAAATTAAATTAAATTTAATCGTTTTTCGGTATTATCAGCCGATTTAAGAACGATCCACGTAAGTCTCAAAAAAAATTTTCATTAACAAATTAAATAAAATTTAATCGTTTTTCGCCATTTCCAGCCGATTTAAGAACGATCCATGTAAGTCTCACAAATAATTTTCATGAACAAAATTAAATTAAATTTAATCGTTTTTCGGCATTTCCAGCCGATTTAAGAACGATCCATGTAAGTCTCACAAATAATTTTCTTGAACAAAATTAAATTAATTTTAATCGTTTTTCGGTATTTCCAGCCTATTTAAGAACGATCGACGGAAGTCTCCAAATAATTTTCATGAACAAAAATTAATTGAATTTAATCGTTTTTCGGCATTTCCAGCTGATTTAAGAACGATCCACGTAAGTCTCACAAATAATTTTCATTAACAAATTAAATAAAATTTAATCGTTTTTCGGCATTTCTAGCCGATTTAATAACGATCCTGTAAGTCTCACAAATAATATTATTTAACAAAATTAAATTAAATTTAATCGTTCTTCGGTATTATCAGCCGATTTAAGAACGATCCACGTAAGTCTCACAAATAATTTTCATTAACAAATTAAATAAAATTTAATCGTTTTTCGGCATTTCCAGCCGATTTAAGAACGATCCATGTAAGTCTCACAAATAATTTTCATGAACTAAATCAAATTAAATTTAATCGATTTTCGGCATTTCCAATCTATTTAAGAACGATCCACGTAAGTCTGCAAATAATTTTCATGAACAAAATTAAATTGAATTAAATCGTTTTTCGGCATTTCCAGCTGATTTAAGAACGATCCACGTAAGTCTCACAAATAATTTTCATTAACAAATTAAATAAAATTTAATCGTTTTTCGGCATTTCCAGCCTATTTAATAACGATCCTGTAAGTCTCACAAATAATTTTATTTAACAAAATTAAATTAAATTTAATCGTTTTTCGGTATTATCAGCCGATTTAATAACGATCCACGTAAGTCTCACAAATAATTTTCATTAACAAATTAAATAAAATTTAATCGTTTTTCGGCATTTCCAGCCGATTTAAGAACGATCCATGTAAGTCTCACAAATAATTTTCATGAACAAAATTAAATTAAATTTAATCGTTTTCCGGCATTTCCAGCCGATTTAAAAACGATCCACGTAAGTCTCACAAATAATTTTCATGAACCAAATTAAATTTAATTTAATCGTTTTTCGGCATTTCCAGCCGATTTAAGAACGATCAATGTAAGTCTTACAAATAATTTTATTTAACAAAATTAAATTCAATTTAATCGTTTTCGACATTTCCAGCCGATTTAACAACGATCCACGTAAGTCTCAAAAATAATTTTAATGAACCAAATTAAATCTAATTAAATCGTTTTTTCCGCATTTCCACCCGATTTAAGAACGATCCATGTAAGTCTCAAAAATAATTTTCAGGAACAAATTTAAATTAAATTTAATCGTTTTTTCGGTATTTCCAGCTGATTTAAGAACGATTCATGTAAGTCTCACAAATAATTTTCATGAACAAAATTAAATTAAAGTTAATCGTTTTTCGGCATTTCCAGCCGATTTAAGAACGATCCATGTAAGTCTCACAAATAATTTTCATGAACCAAGTTAAATTGAATTTAATCGTTTTTTCGGTATTTCCAGCTGATTTAAGAACAATCCATGTAAGTCTCAGAAATAATTTTCTTGAACAAAATTAAATTAATTGTAATCGTTTATTGGCATTTCCAGCCTATTTAAGAACGATCCACGTAAGTCTCCAGATAATTTGACATGAACAAAATTAAATTGAATTTAATCGTTTTTCGGCATTTCCAGCCGATTTAAGAACGATCCACGTAAGTCTCACAAATAATTTTCATTAACAAATTAAATAAAATTTAATCGTTTTTCGGCATTTCCAGCCGATTTAAGAACGATCCAAGTAAGTCTCACAAATAATTTTAATGAACCAAATTAAATCTAATTTAATCGTTTTTCCGCATTTCCACCCGATTTAAGAACGACCCACGTAAGTCTCACAAATAATTTTCATGAACAAAATTAAATTAAAGTTAATCGTTTTTCGGCATCTCCAGCCGATTTAAGAACGATTCATGTAAGTCTCACAAATAATTTTCATGAACAAAATTAATTTAAATTTAATCGTTTTTCGGCATTTCAAGCCAATTTAAGAACAATCCATGTAAGTCTCACAAATAATTTTCATGAACAAAATTCAATAAATTTAATCGTTTTTCGGCATTTCCAGCCGATTTAAGAACGATCCATGTAAGTCTCACAAATAATTTTCATGAACCAAATTAAATTTAATCGTTTTTCGGCATTTCCAGCCGATTTAAGAACGATCCATGTAAGTCTCACAAATAATTTTCTTGAACAAAATTAAATTAATTTTAATCGTTTTTCGGTATTTCCAGCCTATTTAAGAACGATCGACGGAAGTCTCCAAATAATTTTCATGAACAAAAATAAATTAAATTTAATCGTTCTTCGGTATTATCAGCCGATTTAAGAACGATCCACGTAAGTCTCACAAATAATTTTCATTAACAAATTAAATAAAATTCAATCGTTTTGCGGCATTTCCAGCCGATTTAAGAACGATCCATGTAAGTCTCACAAATTATTTTCTTGAACAAAATTAAATTAATTTTAATCGTTTTTCGGTATTTCCAGCCTATTTAAGAACGATCCACGTAAGTCTCACAAATAATTTTCATTAACAAATTAAATAATATTTTATCGTTTTTCGGCGTTTCCAGCCGATTTAATAACGATCCTGTAAGTCTCACAAATAATTTTATTTAACAAAATTAAATTAAATTTAATCGTTTTTCGGTATTATCAGCCGATTTAAGAACGATCCATGTAAGTCTCACAAATAATTTTCATGAACAAAATTAAATTAAATTTAATCGTTTTTCGGCATTTCCAGCCGATTTAAGAACGATCCATGTAAGTCTCACAAATAATTTTCTTGAACAAAATTAAATTGAATTTAATCGTTTTTCGGCATTTCCAGCTGATTTAAGAACGATCCACGTAAGTCTCACAAATAATTTTCATTAACAAATTAAATTAAATTTAACCGTTTTTCGGCATTTCCAGCCGATTTAAGAACGATCCATGTAAGTCTCACAAATAATTTTCTTGAACAAAATTAAATTAATTATAATCGTTTTTCGGTATTTCCAGCCTATTTAAGAACGATCGACGGAAGTCTCCAAATAATTTTCATGAACAAAATTAAATTAAATTTAATCGTTTTTCGGCATTTCCAGCCGATTTAAGAACGATCCACGTAAGTCTCACAAATCATTTTCATGAACCAAATTGAATTTGATTTAATCGTTTTTTCGGTATTTCCAGCCGATTTAAGAACGATCCATATAAGTCTCACAAATAATTTTCACTAACAAAATAAATGAAATTTAATCGATTTTCGGCATTTCCAGCCTATTTAAGAACGATCCACTTATGTCTCCAAATAATTTTCATGAACAAAATCAAATTAAATTTAATCGATTTTCGGCATTTCCAGCCGATTTAAGAACGATCCACGTAAGTCTCACAAATAATTTTCATGAACCAAATTAAATTAAATTTAATCGTTTTTTCGGTATTTCCAGCTGATTTAAGAACAATCCATGTAAGTCTCACAAATAATTTTCCTGAACAAAATTAAATTAATTTTAATCGTTTTTCGGCATTTCCAGCCTATTTAAGAACGATCCACGTAAGTCTCCAAATAATTTTCATGAACAAAATTAAAATGAATTTAATCGTTTTTCAGCATTTCCAGCCTACTTAAGAACGATCCACGTAAGTCTTCAAATAATTTTCATGAACAAAATTAAATTAAGTTTAATCGTTTTTCGGTATTTCCAGCCGATTTAAGAACGATCCACGTAACTCTCACAAATGATTTTCATGAACCAAATTAAATTAAATTTAATCGTTTTTTCGGCATATCCAGCTGATTTAAGAACGATCCATGTAAGTCTCACAAATGATTTTCTTGAACAAAATTAAATTAAATTTAATCGTTTTTCGCCATTTCCAGCCGATTTAAGAACGATCCACGAAAGTCTCAAAAATAATTTTCATAAACAAAATTAAATTGCAGTTAATCGTTTTTCGGCATTTCCAGCCGATTTAAGAACGATCCATGTAAGTCTCACAAATAATTTTCATGAACAAAATTAAATTAAATTTAATAGTTTTTCGGCAATTCCAGTCGATTTAAGAATGATCCATGTAAGTCTCACAAATAATTTTCATGAACCAAATTAAATTTAATCGTTTTTCGGCATTTTCAGCCGATTTAAGAACGATCCACGTAAGTCTCACAAATAATTTTCATGAACCAAATTAAATTTGATTTAATCGTTTTTTTGGTATTTCCAGCCGATTTAGGAACGATCCATGTAAGTCTCACAAATAATTTTCACGAACAAAATAAATGAAATTTAATCGATTTTCGGCATTTCCAGCCTATTTAAGAACGATCCACTTATGTCTGCAAATAATTTTCATGAACAAAATTAAATTGAATTTAATCGTTTTTCGGCATTTCCAGCCGATTTAAGAACGATCCACGTAAGTCTCACAAATAATTTTCATGAACCAAATTAAAATTAATTTAATCGTTTTTCGGCATTTCCAGCCGATTTAAGAACGACCCACGTAAGTCTCACAAATAATGTTCACGAGCAAAATTAATGAAATTTAATCGATTTTCGGCATTTCCAGCCTATTTAAGAACGATCCATGTAAGTCTCACAAATAATTTTCATGAACCAAATTAAATTTAATCGTTTTTCGGCATTTCCAGCCGATTTAAGAACGATCCACGTAAGTCTCACAAATAATTTTCATGAACCAAATTAAATTTGATTTAATCGTTTTTTCGGTATTTCCAGCCGATTTAGGAACGATCCATGTAAGCCTCACAAATAATTTTCACGAACAAAATAAATGAAATTTAATCGATTTTCGGCATTTCCAGCCTATTTAAGAACGATCCACTTATGTCTGCAAATAATTTTCATGAACAAAATTAAATTGAATTTAATCGTTTTTCGGCATTTCCAGCCGATTTAAGAACGATCCACGTAAGTCTCACAAATAATTTTCATTAACAAATTAAATAAAATTTAATCGTTTTTCGGCATTTCCAGCCGATTTAAGAACGATCCACGTAAGTCTCACAAATAATTTTCATGAACCAAATTAAATTTAATTTAATCGTTTTTCGGCATTTCCAGCCGATTTAAGAACGATCCACGTAAGTCTCACAAATAATTTTCATGAACCAAATTAAATTTAATTTAATCGTTTTTCGGCATTTCCAGCCGATTTAAGAACGATCCATGTAAGTCTCACAAATAATTTTCATTAAAAAATAAAATAAAATTTAATCCTTTTTCGGCATTTCCAGCCGATTTAAAAACGATCCATGTAAGTCTCACAAATAATTTTATTCAACAAAATTAAATTTAATTTAATCGTTTTTCGGTATTATCAGCCGATTTAAGAACGATCCACGTAAGTCTCACAAAAAATTTTCATTAACAAATTAAATAAAATTTAATCGTTTTTCGGCATTTCCAGCCGATTTAAGAACGATCCATGTAAGTCTCACAAATAATTTTCATTAACAAAATTAAATTAATTTTAATCGTTTTTCGGTATTTCCAGCCTATTTAAGAACGATCGACGGAAGTCTCCAAATAATTTTCATGAACAAAATTAAATTGAATTTAATCTTTTTTCGGCATTGCCAGCTGATTTAAGAACGATCCACGTAAGTCTCACAAATAATTTTCATGAACAATATTAAATTAAATTTATTCGATTTTCGGCATTTCCAGCCTACTTAAGAACGATCCACGTAAGTCTCACAAAGAATTTTATTTAACAAAATTAAATTTAATTTAATCCTTTTTCGGTATTATCAACCGATTTAAGAACGATCCACGTAAGTCTCACAAATAATTTTAATGAATAAAATTAATTTAAATTTAATCGTTTTTTCGGCATTTCCAGCCGATTTAAGAACGATCCACGTAAGTATCCAAATAATTTCATGAACAAAATTAAATTAAATTTAATCGTTTTTCTGCATTTCCGGCCCATTTAAGAACGATCCACGTAAGTCTTCAAATAATTTTCATGAACAAAATTAAATTAAATTTAATCGTTTTTCAGCATTGCCAGCCGATTTAAGAACGATTCACGTAAGTCTCACAAATAATTTTCATAAACCAAATTAAATCTAATTAAAGGTTTTTTGGCATTTCCAGCCGATTTAAGAACGATCCATGTAAGTATCACAAATAATTTTCATGAACAAAATTGCATTAAATTTAATCGTTTTTCGGTATTTCCAGCCGATATAAGAACGATCCAAGTAAGTCTCCAAATAATTTTCATGAAACAAATTAAATTAAATTTAATCGTTTATTCGGTATTTCCAGCTGATTTAAGAACAATCCATGTAAGTCTCACAAATAATTTTCCTGAACAAAATTAAATAAAATTTAATCGTTTTTCGGCATTTTCAGCCGATTTAAGAACGATCCACGTAAGTCTCACAAATAATTTTCATGAACCAAATTAAATTTAATTCAATCGTTTTTAGGCATTTCCAGCCGATTTAAGAACGATCCACGTAAGTCTCACAAAAATTTTTTATGAACCAAATTAAATTTAATTTAATCGTTTTTCGGCATTTCCAGCCGATTTAAGAACGATCCATGTAAGTCTCCAAATAATTTTCATTAACAAATTAAATAAAATTTAAACGTTTTTCGGCATTTCCAGCCTAATTAAGAACGATCCACGTAAGTCTCACAAATAATTTTAATGAACAAAATTAAATTAAATTTAATCGTTTTTCGGCATTATCAGCCGATTTGAGAACGATCCACGTAAGTCTCACAAATTATTTTCATTACCAAAATTAAATAAAATTTATTCATTTTTCGGCATTTCTAGCCGATATAAGAACGATCTATGTAAGTCTCACAAATAATTTTCACTAACAAAATAAATGAAATTTAATCGATTTTCGGCATTTCCAGCCTATTTAAGAACGATCCACTTATGTCTCCAAATAATTTTCATGAACAAAATCAAATTAAATTTAATCGATTTTCGGCATTTCCAGCCGATTTAAGAACGATCCACGTAAGTCTCACAAATAATTTTCATGAAACAAATTAAATTAAATTTAATCGTTTATTCGGTATTTCCAGCTGATTTAAGAACAATCCATGTAAGTCTCACAAATAATTTTCCTGAACAAAATTAAATTAATTTTAATCGTTTTGCTGCATTTCCGGCCCATTTAAGAACGATCCACTTATGTCTCCAAATAATTTTCATGAACAAAATCAAATTAAATTTAATCGATTTTCGGCATTTCCAGCCGATTTAAGAACGATCCACGTAAGTCTCACAAATAATTTTCATGAAACAAATTAAATTAAATTTAATCGTTTATTCGGTATTTCCAGCTGATTTAAGAACAATCCATGTAAGTCTCACAAATAATTTTCCTGAACAAAATTAAATTAATTTTAATCGTTTTGCTGCATTTCCGGCCCATTTAAGAACGATCCACGTAAGTCTCCAAATAATTTTCATTAACAAATTAAATAAAATTTAATCGTTTTTCGGCATTTCCAGCCGATTTAAGAACGATCCACGTAAGTCTCACAAATAATTTTCATTAACAAATTAAATAAAATTTAATCGTTTTTCGGCATTTGCAGCCGATTTAAGAACGATCCACGTAAGTCTCACAAATAATTTTCATGAACCAAATTAAATTTAATTTAATCGTTTTTAGGCATTTCCAGCCGATTTAAGAACGATCCACGTAAGTCTCACAAATAATTTTTATGAACCAAATTAAATTTAATTTAATCGTTTTTCGGCATTTCCAGCCGATTTAAGAACGATCCATGTAAGTCTCACAAATAATTTTCATTAACAAATTAAATAAAATTTAAACGTTTTTCGGCATTTCCAGCCGATTTAAGAACGATCCACGTAAGTCTCACAAATCATTTTCATTAACAAATTAAATAAAATTTAATCGTTTTTCGGCATTTTCAGCCGATTTAAGAACGATCCACGTAAGTCCCACAAATAATTTTCATGAACCAAATTAAATTTAATTTAATCGTTTTTAGGCATTTCCAGCCGATTTAAGAACGATCCACGTGAGTCTCACAAATAATTTTTATGAACCAAATTAAATTTAATTTAATCGTTTTTCGGCATTTCCAGCCGATTTAAGAACGATCCATGTAAGTCTCACAAATAATTTTCATTAACAAATTAAATAAAATTTAATCGTTTTTCGGCATTTCCAGCCGATTTAATAACGATCCATGTAAGTCTCACAAATAATTTTATTTTACAAAATTAAATTTAATTTAATCGTTTTTCGGTATTATCAGCCGATTTAAGAACGATCCACGTAAGTCTCACAAATAATTTTCATGAACCAAATTAAATTTGATTTAATCGTTTTTCGGCATTTCCAGCCGATTTAAGAACGATCCACGTAAATCTCACAAATAATTTTCATGAACCAAATTAAATTTAATTTGAGCGTTTTTCGGCATTTCCTGCCGATTTAAGAACGATCCACGTAAGTCTCACAAATAATTTTCATTAACAAATTAAATAAAATTTAATCGTTTTTCGGCATTTCCAGCCGATTTAAGAACGATCCATGTAAGTCTCACAAATAATTTTCATTAACAAATTAAATAAAATTTAATCGCTTTTCGGCATTTCCAGCCGATTTAATAACGATCCATGTAAGTCTCACAAATAATTTTATTTAACAAAATTAAATTTAATTTAATCCTTTTTCGGTATTATCAGCCGATTTAAGAACGATCCACGTAAGTCTCACAAATCATTTTCATGAACCAAATTAAATTAAATTTAATCGTTTTTCGGTATTTCCAGCTGATTTAAGAACAATCCATGTAAGTCTCACAAATAATTTTCCTGGACAAAATTATATTAATTTTAATCGTTTTTCGGCATTTCCAGCCTATTTTAGAATGATCCACGAAACTCTCCAAATAATTTTCATGAACAAAATTAAATTGAATTTAATCGTTTTTCGGCATTTCCAGCCGATTTAAGAACGATTCACGTATGTCTCACAAATAATTTTCATGAACAAAACTAAATTAAATTTAATCGATTTTCGGCATTTCCAGCCCACTTAAGAACGATCCACGTAAGTCTCACAAATAATTTTCATGAACCAAATTAAATTTAATTTAATCGTTTTTCGGCATTTCCCGCCGATTTAAGAACGATCCACGTAAGTCTCACAAATAATTTTCATGAACCAAATTAAATTTAATTTAATCGTTTTTTCGGCATTTCCAGCCGATTTAAGAACGATCCACGTAAGTCTCACAAATAATTTTCATGAACCAAATTAAATTAAATTTAATCGTTTTTCGGTATTTCCAGCTGATTTAAGAACAATCCATGTAAGTCTCACAAATAATTTTCCTGAACAAAATTAAATTAATTTTAATCGTTTTTCGGCATTTCCAGCCTATTTAAGAACGATCCACGCAAGTCTCCAAATAATTTTCATGAAGAAAATCAAATTAAATTTAATCGATTTTCGGCATTTCCAGCCGATTTAAGAACGATCCACGTAAGTCTCACAAATAATTTTCATTAACAAAATTAAATAAAATTTAATCGTTTTTCGGCATTTCTAGCCGATTTAAGAACGATCCATGTAAGTCTGACAAATAATTTTCATGAACAAAATTAAATTAAATTTAATCGTTTTTCGGCATTTCAAGCCGATTTAAGAACGATCCATGTAAGTCTCATAAATAATTTTCATGAACAAAATTAAATTAAATTTAATCGTTTTTCGGCATTTCCAGCCGATTTAAGAACGATCCACGTAAGTCTCACAAATAATTTTCATGAACAAAATTAAATTAAATTTAATCGGTTTTCGGCATTTCCAGCCGATTTAAGAACGATCCATGTAAGTCTCACAAATAATTTTCATGAACAAAATTAAATTAAATTTTATTGTTTTTCGGCATTTCCAGCCTATTAAAGAACAATCCACTTAAAAAAAAATTGTGCTTGTCTCGGTTCCTATAAGTCTCATAAATAATTTTAATGAACAAAATTAAATTTAATTTAAACGTTTTTCGGCATTATCAGCCGATTTAAGAACGATCCACGTAAGTCTCACAAATAATTTTCATTAACAAAATTAAATAAAATTTAATCGTTTTTCGGCATTTCCAGCCGATTTAAGAACGATCCATGTAAGTCTCATAAATAATTTTCATGAACAAAATTAAATTAAACTTAATCGTATTTCGGCATTTCCAGCCGATTTAAGAACGATCCATGTAAGTCTCACAAATAATTTTCATGAACAAAATTAAATTAAATTTAATCGTTTTTCGGCATTTCCAGCCGATTTAAGAACGATCCATGTAAGTCTCACAAATAATTTTCATGAACAAAATCAAATTAAATTTAATCGATTTTCGGCATTTCCAGCCTATTTAAGAACGATCCACGTAAGTCTCACAAATAATTTTAATGAACAAAAAAAATTTAATTTATTCGTTTTTCGGCATTATCAGCCGATTTAAGAACGATCCACGTAAGTCTCACAAATTATTTTCATTAACAAAATTAAATAAAATTTAATCGTTTTTCGGCATTTTCAGCCGATTTAAGAACGATCCATGTAAGTATCACAAATAATTTTCATGAACAAAATTGCATTAAATTTAATCGTTTTTCGGTATTTCCAGCCGATATAAGAACGATCCAAGTAAGTCTCCAAATAATTTTCATGAAACAAATTAAATTAAATTTAATCGTTTATTCGGTATTTCCAGCTGATTTAAGAACAATCCATGTAAGTCTCACAAATAATTTTCCTGAACAAAATTAAATAAAATTTAATCGTTTTTCGGCATTTTCAGCCGATTTAAGAACGATCCACGTAAGTCTCACAAATAATTTTCATGAACCAAATTAAATTTAATTCAATCGTTTTTAGGCATTTCCAGCCGATTTAAGAACGATCCACGTAAGTCTCACAAAAATTTTTTATGAACCAAATTAAATTTAATTTAATCGTTTTTCGGCATTTCCAGCCGATTTAAGAACGATCCATGTAAGTCTCCAAATAATTTTCATTAACAAATTAAATAAAATTTAAACGTTTTTCGGCATTTCCAGCCTAATTAAGAACGATCCACGTAAGTCTCACAAATAATTTTAATGAACAAAATTAAATTAAATTTAATCGTTTTTCGGCATTATCAGCCGATTTGAGAACGATCCACGTAAGTCTCACAAATTATTTTCATTACCAAAATTAAATAAAATTTATTCATTTTTCGGCATTTCTAGCCGATATAAGAACGATCTATGTAAGTCTCACAAATAATTTTCACTAACAAAATAAATGAAATTTAATCGATTTTCGGCATTTCCAGCCTATTTAAGAACGATCCACTTATGTCTCCAAATAATTTTCATGAACAAAATCAAATTAAATTTAATCGATTTTCGGCATTTCCAGCCGATTTAAGAACGATCCACGTAAGTCTCACAAATAATTTTCATGAAACAAATTAAATTAAATTTAATCGTTTATTCGGTATTTCCAGCTGATTTAAGAACAATCCATGTAAGTCTCACAAATAATTTTCCTGAACAAAATTAAATTAATTTTAATCGTTTTGCTGCATTTCCGGCCCATTTAAGAACGATCCACTTATGTCTCCAAATAATTTTCATGAACAAAATCAAATTAAATTTAATCGATTTTCGGCATTTCCAGCCGATTTAAGAACGATCCACGTAAGTCTCACAAATAATTTTCATGAAACAAATTAAATTAAATTTAATCGTTTATTCGGTATTTCCAGCTGATTTAAGAACAATCCATGTAAGTCTCACAAATAATTTTCCTGAACAAAATTAAATTAATTTTAATCGTTTTGCTGCATTTCCGGCCCATTTAAGAACGATCCACGTAAGTCTCCAAATAATTTTCATTAACAAATTAAATAAAATTTAATCGTTTTTCGGCATTTCCAGCCGATTTAAGAACGATCCACGTAAGTCTCACAAATAATTTTCATTAACAAATTAAATAAAATTTAATCGTTTTTCGGCATTTGCAGCCGATTTAAGAACGATCCACGTAAGTCTCACAAATAATTTTCATGAACCAAATTAAATTTAATTTAATCGTTTTTAGGCATTTCCAGCCGATTTAAGAACGATCCACGTAAGTCTCACAAATAATTTTTATGAACCAAATTAAATTTAATTTAATCGTTTTTCGGCATTTCCAGCCGATTTAAGAACGATCCATGTAAGTCTCACAAATAATTTTCATTAACAAATTAAATAAAATTTAAACGTTTTTCGGCATTTCCAGCCGATTTAAGAACGATCCACGTAAGTCTCACAAATCATTTTCATTAACAAATTAAATAAAATTTAATCGTTTTTCGGCATTTTCAGCCGATTTAAGAACGATCCACGTAAGTCCCACAAATAATTTTCATGAACCAAATTAAATTTAATTTAATCGTTTTTAGGCATTTCCAGCCGATTTAAGAACGATCCACGTGAGTCTCACAAATAATTTTTATGAACCAAATTAAATTTAATTTAATCGTTTTTCGGCATTTCCAGCCGATTTAAGAACGATCCATGTAAGTCTCACAAATAATTTTCATTAACAAATTAAATAAAATTTAATCGTTTTTCGGCATTTCCAGCCGATTTAATAACGATCCATGTAAGTCTCACAAATAATTTTATTTTACAAAATTAAATTTAATTTAATCGTTTTTCGGTATTATCAGCCGATTTAAGAACGATCCACGTAAGTCTCACAAATAATTTTCATGAACCAAATTAAATTTGATTTAATCGTTTTTCGGCATTTCCAGCCGATTTAAGAACGATCCACGTAAATCTCACAAATAATTTTCATGAACCAAATTAAATTTAATTTGAGCGTTTTTCGGCATTTCCTGCCGATTTAAGAACGATCCACGTAAGTCTCACAAATAATTTTCATTAACAAATTAAATTAAATTTAATCGTTTTTCGGCATTTCCAGCCGATTTAAGAACGATCCATGTAAGTCTCACAAATAATTTTCATTAACAAATTAAATAAAATTTAATCGCTTTTCGGCATTTCCAGCCGATTTAATAACGATCCATGTAAGTCTCACAAATAATTTTATTTAACAAAATTAAATTTAATTTAATCCTTTTTCGGTATTATCAGCCGATTTAAGAACGATCCACGTAAGTCTCACAAATCATTTTCATGAACCAAATTAAATTAAATTTAATCGTTTTTCGGTATTTCCAGCTGATTTAAGAACAATCCATGTAAGTCTCACAAATAATTTTCCTGGACAAAATTATATTAATTTTAATCGTTTTTCGGCATTTCCAGCCTATTTTAGAATGATCCACGAAACTCTCCAAATAATTTTCATGAACAAAATTAAATTGAATTTAATCGTTTTTCGGCATTTCCAGCCGATTTAAGAACGATTCACGTATGTCTCACAAATAATTTTCATGAACAAAACTAAATTAAATTTAATCGATTTTCGGCATTTCCAGCCCACTTAAGAACGATCCACGTAAGTCTCACAAATAATTTTCATGAACCAAATTAAATTTAATTTAATCGTTTTTCGGCATTTCCCGCCGATTTAAGAACGATCCACGTAAGTCTCACAAATAATTTTCATGAACCAAATTAAATTTAATTTAATCGTTTTTTCGGCATTTCCAGCCGATTTAAGAACGATCCACGTAAGTCTCACAAATAATTTTCATGAACCAAATTAAATTAAATTTAATCGTTTTTCGGTATTTCCAGCTGATTTAAGAACGATCCATGTAAGTCTCACAAATAATTTTCCTGAACAAAATTAAATTAATTTTAATCGTTTTTCGGCATTTCCAGCCTATTTAAGAACGATCCACGCAAGTCTCCAAATAATTTTCATGAAGAAAATCAAATTAAATTTAATCGATTTTCGGCATTTCCAGCCGATTTAAGAACGATCCACGTAAGTCTCACAAATAATTTTCATTAACAAAATTAAATTAAATTTAATCGTTTTTCGGCATTTCTAGCCGATTTAAGAACGATCCATGTAAGTCTGACAAATAATTTTCATGAACAAAATTAAATTAAATTTAATCGTTTTTCGGCATTTCAAGCCGATTTAAGAACGACCCATGTAAGTCTCATAAATAATTTTCATGAACAAAATTAAATTAAATTTAATCGTTTTTCGGCATTTCCAGCCGATTTAAGAACGATCCACGTAAGTCTCACAAATAATTTTCATGAACAAAATTAAATTAAATTTAATGGTTGTTCGGCATTTCCAGCCGATTTAAGAACGATCCATGTAAGTCTCACAAATAATTTTCATGAACAAAATTAAATTAAATTTTATTGTTTTTCGGCATTTCCAGCCTATTAAAGAACAATCCACTTAAAAAAAAATTGTGCTTGTCTCGGTTCCTATAAGTCTCATAAATAATTTTAATGAACAAAATTAAATTTAATTTAAACGTTTTTCGGCATTATCAGCCGATTTAAGAACGATCCACGTAAGTCTCACAAATAATTTTCATTAACAAAATTAAATAAAATTTAATCGTTTTTCGGCATTTCCAGCCGATTTAAGAACGATCCATGTAAGTCTCATAAATAATTTTCATGAACAAAATTAAATTAAACTTAATCGTTTTTCGGCATTTCCAGCCGATTTAAGAACGATCCATGTAAGTCTCACAAATAATTTTCATGAACAAAATTAAATTAAATTTAATCGTTTTTCGGCATTTCCAGCCGATTTAAGAACGATCCATGTAAGTCTCACAAATAATTTTCATGAACAAAATCAAATTAAATTTAATCGATTTTCGGCATTTCCAGCCTATTTAAGAACGATCCACGTAAGTCTCACAAATAATTTTAATGAACAAAAAAAATTTAATTTATTCGTTTTTCGGCATTATCAGCCGATTTAAGAACGATCCACGTAAGTCTCACAAATTATTTTCATTAACAAAATTAAATAAAATTTAATCGTTTTTCGGCATTTTCAGCCGATTTAAGAACGATCCATGTAAGTCTCACAAATAATTTTCATGAACAAAATTAAATTGAATTTAATCGTTTTTCGGCATTTCCAGCCGATTTAAGAACGATCCATGTAAGTCTCACAAATAATTTTCATGAACAAAATTAAATTAAATTTAATCGTTTTTCGGCATTTCCAGCCGATTTGCTAACGATCCACGTAAGTCTCACAAATAATTTTCATGAACAAAATTAAATTAAATTTAATCGTTTTTCGGCATTTCCAGCCGATTTACTAACGATCCACGTAAGTCTCACAAATAATTTTCATGATCAAAATTAAATTAAATTTAATCGTTTTTCGGCATTTCCTGCCGATTTAAGAACTTTCCATGTAAGTCTCACAAATAATTTTAATGAACAAAATTAAATTAAATTTAATCGTTTTTCGGCATTTCCAGCCGATTTAAGAACGATCCATATAAGTCTCACAAATAATTTTAATGAACAAAATTAAATTAAATTCAATCGTTTTTCGGCATCTCCAGCCGATTTAAGAACGATCCATGGAAGCCTCACAAATAATTTTCATGAACAAAATTAAATTAAATTTAATCGAGTTTCGGCATTTCCAGCCGATTTACTAACGATCCACGTAAGTCTCACAAATAATTTTCATGAACAAAGTTAAATTAAATTAAATCGTTTTTCGGCATTTCCAGCCGATTTAAGAAGGATCCATGTAAGTCTCACAAATAATTTTAATGAATCAAATTAAATTAAATTTAATCGTTTTTCGTAATTATCAGCCGATTTGAGAACGATCCACGTAAGTCTCACAAATTATTTTTATTAACAAAACTAAATAAAATTTATTCGTTTTTCGGCATTTCCAACCCATTTAAGAACGATCCATGTAAGTCTCAAAAATAATTTTCATGAACAAAATTAAATTAAATTTAATCGTTTTTCGGCATTTCCAACCCATTTAAGAACGATGTATGTAAGTCTCACAAATAATTTTCATGAGCAAAATTAAAATAAATTTAATCGTTTTTCGGCATTTCCAGCCTATTTAAGAACGATCCATGTAAGTCTCACAAATAATTTTCATGAACCAAATTAAATTTAATCGTTTTTCGGCATTTCCAGCCGATTTAAGAACGATCCACGTAAGTCTCACAAATAATTTTCATGAACCAAATTAAATTTGATTGAATCGTTTTTTCGGTATTTCCAGCCGATTTAGGAACGATCCATGTAAGCCTCACAAATAATTTTTACGAACAAAATAAATGAAATTTAATCGATTTTCGGCATTTCCAGCCTATTTAAGAACGATCCACTTATGTCTGCAAATAATTTTCATGAACAAAATTAAATTGAATTTAATCGTTTTTCGGCATTTCCAGCCGATTTAAGAACGATCCACGTAAGTCTCACAAATAATTTTCATTAACAAATTTAATAAAATTTAATCGTTTTTCGGCATTTCCAGCCGATTTAAGAACGATCCACGTAAGTCTCACAAATAATTTTCATGAACCAAATTAAATTTAATTTAATCGTTTTTCGGCATTTCCAGCCGATTTAAGAACGATCCACGTAAGTCTTACAAATAATTTTCATGAACCAAATTAAATTTAATTTAATCGTTTTTCGGCATTTCCAGCCGATTTAAGAACGATCCATGTAAGTCTCACAAATAATTTTCATTAAAAAATAAAATAAAATTTAATCCTTTTTCGGCATTTCCAGCCGATTTAAAAACGATCCATGTAAGTCTTACAAATAATTTTATTCAACAAAATTAAATTTAATTTAATCGTTTTTCGGTATTATCAGCCGATTTAAGAACGATCCACGTAAGTCTCACAAATAATTTTCATTAACAAATTAAATAAAATTTAATCGTTTTTCGGCATTTCCAGCCGATTTAATAACGATCCATGTAAGTCTCACAAATAATTTTCATTAACAAATTAAATTAAATTTAATCGTTTTTCGGCATTTCCAGCCGATTTAATAACGATCCATGTAAGTCTCACAAATAATTTTATTCAACAAAATTAAATTTAATTTAATCGTTTTTCGGTATTATCAGCCGATTTAAGAACGATCCACGTAAGTCTCACAAATAATTTTCATTAACAAATTAAATAAAATTTAATCGGTTTTCAGCATTTCCAGCCGATTTAAGAACGATCCATGTAAGTCTCACAAATAATTTTCTTGAACAAAATTAAATTAAATTTAATCGTTTTTCGGCATTTCCAGCCGATTTAAGAACGATCCATGTAAGTCTCACAAATAATTTTCATGAACAAAATTAAATTAAATTGAATCGTTTTGCGTCATTTCCAGCCGATTTAAGAACGATCCATGTAAGTCTCACAAATAATTTTATTTAACAAAATTTAATTTAATTTAATCGTCTTTCGGTATTATCAGCCGATTTAAGAATGATCCACGTAAGTCTCACAAATAATTTTCATGAACCAAATTAAATTTAATTTAATCGTTTTTCGGCATTTCCAGCCGATTTAAGAACGATCTACGTAAGTCTCACAAATAATTTTCATGAACCAAATTAAATTTAATTTAATCGTTTTTCGGCATTTCCAGCCGATTTAAGAACGATCCATGTAAGTCTCACAAATAATTTTCATTAACAAATTAAATGAAATTTAATCGTTTTTCGGCATTTCCAGCCGTTTTAATAACGATCCATGTAAGTCTCACAAATCATTTTATTCAACAAAATTAAATTTAATTTAATCGTTTTTCGGTATTATCAGCCGATTTAAGAACGATCCACGTAAGTCTCACAAATAATTTTCATTAACAAATTAAATTAAATTTAATCGTTTTTCGGCATTTCCAGCCGATTTAAGAACGATCCACGTAAGTCTCACAAATAATTTTCATGAACAAAATTAAATTAATTTTAATCGTTTTTCGGTATTTCCAGCCTATTTAAGAACGATCGACGGAAGTCTCCAAATAATTTTCATGAACAAAATTAAATTGAATTTAATCTTTTTTCGGCATTGCCAGCTGATTTAAGAACGATCCACGTAAGTCTCACAAATAATTTTCATGAACAATATTAAATTAAATTTATTCGATTTTCGGCATTTCCAGCCCACTTAAGAAGGATCCACGTAAGTCTCACAAATAATTTTCATGAACAAAACTAAATTAAATTTAGTCGATTTTCGGCATTTCCAGCCTACTTAAGAACGATCCACGTAAGTCTCACAAAGAATTTTATTTAACAAAATTAAATTTAATTTAATCCTTTTTCGGTATTATCAACCGATTTAAGAACGATCCACGTAAGTCTCACAAATAATTTTAATGAATAAAATTAATTTAAATTTAATCGTTTTTTCGGCAGTTCCGGCCGATTTAAGAACGATCCACGTAAGTCTCCAAATAATTTCATGAACAAAATTAAATTAAATTTAATCGTTTTTCTGCATTTCCGGCCCATTTAAGAACGATCCACGTAAGTCTTCAAATAATTTTCATGAACAAAATTAAATTAAATTTAATCGTTTTTCAGCATTGCCAGCCGATTTAAGAACGATTCACGTAAGTCTCACAAATAATTTTCATAAACCAAATTAAATCTAATTAAACGTTTTTTGGCATTTCCAGCCGATTTAAGAACGATTCATGTAAGTAACACAAATAATTTTCATGAACAAAATTGCATTAAATTTAATCGTTTTTCGGTATTTCCAGCCGATATAAGAACGATCCCAAATAATTTTCATAAACAAAATTAAATTAAATTTATTCGTTTTTCGGCATTTCCAGCCTAATTAAGAACGATCCACGTAAGTCTCCAAATAATTTTCATGAACAAAATCAAATTAAATTTAATCGATTTTCGGCATTTCCAGCCTATTTAAGAACGATCCACGTAAGTCTCACAAATAATTTTAATGAACAAAAAAAATTTAATTTATTCGTTTTTCGGCATTATCAGCCGATTTAAGAACGATCCACGTAAGTCTCACAAATTATTTTCACTACCAAAATTAAATAAAATTTATTCATTTTTCGGCATTTCTAGCCGATATAAGAACGATCCATGTAAGTCTCACAAATAATTTTCACTAACAAAATAAATGAAATTTAATCGATTTTCGGCATTTCCAGCCTATTTAAGAACGATCCACTTATGTCTCCAAATAATTTTCATGAACAAAATCAAATTAAATTTAATCGATTTTCGGCATTTCCAGCCGATTTAAGAACGATCCAAGTAAGTCTCACAAATAATTTTCCTGAACAAAATTAAATTAATTTTAATCGTTTTTCTGCATTTCCGGCCCATTTAAGAACGATCCACGTAAGTCTCCAAATAATTTTCATTAACAAATTAAATAAAATTTAATCGTTTTTCGGCATTTCCAGCCGATTTAAGAACGATCCACGTAAGTCTCACAAATAATTTTCATGAACCAAATTAAATTTAATTTAATTGTTTTTCGGCATTTCCAGCCGATTTAAGAACGATCCACGTAAGTGTCACAAATAATTTTTATGAACCAAATTACATTTAATTTAATCGTTTTTCGGCATTTCCAGCCGATTTAAGAACGATCCATGTAAGTCTCACAAATAATTTTCATTAACAAATTAAATAAAATTTATACGTTTTTCGGCATTTCCAGCCGATTTAAGAACGATCCACGTAAGTCTCACAAATAATTTTCATTAACAAATTAAATAAAATTTAATCGTTTTTCGGCATTTTCAGCCGATTTAAGAACGATCCACGTAAGTCTCACAAATATTTTTCATGAACCAAATTAAATTTAATTTAATCGTTTTTCGGCATTTCCAGGCGATTTAAGAACGATCCACGTAAGTCTCACAAATAATTTTTATGAACCAAATTAAATTTAATTTAATCGTTTTTCGGCATTTCCAGCCGATTTAAGAACGATCCATGTAAGTCTCACAAATAATTTTCATTAACAAATTAAATAGAATTTAATCGTTTTTCGGCATTTCCAGCCGATTTAATAACGATCCATGTAAGTCTCACAAATAATTTTATTTTACAAAATTAAATTTAATTTAATCGTTTTTCGGTATTATCAGCCGATTTAAGAACGATCCACGTAAGTCGCACAAATAATTTTCATTAACGAATTAAATAAACTTTAATCGCTTTTCGGCATTTCCAGCCGATTTAAGAACGATCCATGTAAGTCTCACAAATAATTTTCATGAACAAAATTAAATTAAATTGAATCGTTTATCGGCATTTCCAGCCGATTTAAGAACGATCCACGTAAGTCTCACAAATAATTTTCATGAACCAAATTAAATTTAATTTAATGGTTTTTTCGGTATTTCCAGCTGTTTTAAGAACGATCCATGTAAGTCTCACAAATAATTTTCTTGAACAAAATTAAATTAATTTTAATCGTTTTTCGGCATTTCCAGCCGATTTAAGAACGATCCATGTAAATCTCACAAATAATTTTCATGAACAAAATTAAATTAAATTTAATCGTTTTTCGGCATTTCCTACCCATTTAAGAACGATCGATGTAAGTCTCAGAAATAATTTTCACGAACAAAATTAAATTAAATTTAATCGATTTTCGGCATTTCCAACCCATTTAAGAACGATGTATGAAAGTATCACAAATAATTTTCATGAACAAAATTAAATTAAATTTAATCGTTTTTCGGCATTTCCAGTCGATTTAAGAACGATCCATGTAAGTCTCACAAATAATTTTCATGAACAAAATTAAATTAAATTTAATCGTTTTTCGGCATTTTCAGCCGAATTAAGAACGATCCATGTAAGTCTCACAAATGATTTGCATGAACAAAATTAAATTAAATGAAATCGTTTTCGGCATTTTCAGCCGATTTAAGAACGATGCACGTAAGTCTCACAAATAATTTTCATGAACAAAATTAAATTAAATTTAATCAATTTTCTGCATTTCCAGCCGATTTAAGAACGATCCACGTAAGTCTCACAAATAATTTTCATGAACAAAATTAAATTATATTTAATCGTTTTTCGGCATTTTAAGCCAATTTAAGAACGACCCATGTAAGTCTCACAAATAATTTTCAAGTACATAATTAAATTAAATTTAATCGATTTTCGGCATTTCCAGCCTATTTAAGAACGATCCACGTAAGTCTCACAAATAATTTTAATGAACAAAATTAAATTTAATTTAATCGTTTTTCGGCATTATCAGCCGATTTAAGAACGATCCACGTAAGTCTCACAAATTATTTTCATTAACAAAATTAAATAAAATTTAATCGTTTTTCGGCATTTCCAGCCGATTTAAGAACGATCCATGTAAGTCTCACAAATAATTTTCATAAACAAAATTAAATTAAATTAAATCGTTTTTCGGCATTTTCAGCCGATTTAAGAACGGTCCACGTAAGTCTCACAAATAATTTTCATGAACAAAATTAAATTAAATTTAATCGTTTTTCGGCATTTTCAGCCTATTTAAGAACCACCCATGTAAGTCTCACAAATAATTTACAAGTACATAATTAAATTAAATTTAATCGTTTTTCGGCATTTCCAGCCGATTTAAGAACGAACCACGTAAGTCTCACAAATAATTTTAATGAACAAAATTAAATTTAAATTAATTGTTTTTCGGTATTATCAGCCGATTTAAGAACGATCCACGTCTCACAAATAATTTTCATGAACAAAACTAAATTAAATTTAATCGTTTTTCGGCATTTCCAGCCTATTTAAGAACGATCCATGTAAGTCTCACAAATAGTTTTCATGAACAAAACCAAATTAAATTTAACCGATTTTCGGCATTTCCAGCCTATTTAAGAACGATCCACGTAAGTCTCACAAATAATTTTCATGAACAAAATTAAATTTAATTTAATCGTTTTTCGGCATTTTCAGCCAATTTAAGAACGACCCATGTAAGTCTCACAAATAATTTTCAAGTACATAATTAAATTAAATTTAATCGTTTTTCGGCATTTCCAGCCGATTTAAGAACGATCCATGTAAGTCTCACAAATAATTTTCATGAACAAAATTAAATTAAATTTAATCGTTTTTCGGCATTTCCAGCCGATTTAAGAACGATCCATGTAAGTCTCACAAATAATTTTCATATACAAAATTAAATTAAATTAAATCGTTTTTCGGCATTTTCAGCCGATTTAAGAACGGTCCACGTAAGTCTCACAAATAATTTTCATGAACAAAATTAAATTAAATTTAATCGTTTTTCGGCATTTTCAGCCTATTTAAGAACCACCCATGTAAGTCTCACAAATAATTTACAAGTACATAATTAAATTAAATTTAATCGATTTTCGGCATTTCCAGCCCATTTAAGAACGATCCACGTAAGTCTCACAAATAATTTTAATGAACAAAATTAAATTTAAATTAATCGTTTTTCGGTATTATCAGCCGATTTAAGAACGATCCACGTCTCACAAATAATTTTCATGAACAAAACTAAATTAAATTAAATCGTTTTTCGGCATTTCCAGCCTATTTAAGAACGATCCATGTAAGTCTCACAAATAGTTTTCATGAACAAAATCAAATTAAATTTAATCGATTTTCGGCATTTCCAGCCTATTTAAGAACGATCCACGTAAGTCTCACAAATAATTTTAATGAACAAAATTAAATTTAATTTAATCGTTTTTCGGCATTATCAGCCGATTTAAGAACGATATACGTAAGTCTCACAAATTATTTTCATTAACAAAATTAAATAAAATTTAATCGTTTTTCGGCATTTCCAGCCGATTTAAGAACGATCCATGTAAGTCTCACAAATAATTTTCATGAACAAAATTAAATTAAATTTAATCGTTTTTCGGCATTTCCAGCCGATTTAAAAACGATCCATGTAAGTCTCACAAATAATTTTCATGAACAAAATTAAATTAAATTAAATCGTTTTTCGGCATTTTTAGCCGATTTAAGAACGGTCCACGTAAGTCTCACAAATAATTTTCATGAACAAAATTAAATTAAATTTAATCGTTTTTCTGCATTTCCAGCCGATTTAAGAACGATCCACGTAAGTCTCACAAATAATTATCATGAACAAAATTAAATTAAATTTAATCGTTTTTCGGCATTTCCAACCCATTTAAGAACGATGTATGAAAGTCTCAGAAACAATTTTCATGAACAAAATTTAATTAAATTTAATCGTTTTTCGGCATTTCCAACCCATTTAAGAACGATGTATGAAAGTCTCACAAATAATTTTCATGAACAAAATTAAATTAAATTTAATCGTTTTTCGGCATTTCCAGTCGATTTAAGAACGATCCATGTAAGTCTCACAAATAATTTTCATGAACAAAATTAAATTAAATTTAATCGTTTTTCGGCATTTCCAGCCGATTTAAGAACGATCCATGTAAGTCTCACAAATGATTTTCATGAACAAAATTAAATTAAATTAAATCGTTTTTCGGCATTTTTAGCCGATTTAAGAACGATCCACGTAAGTCTCACAAATAATTTTCATGAACAAAATTATATTAAATTTAATCAATTTTCTGCATTTCCAGCCGATTTAAGAACGATCCACGTAAGTCTGACAAATAATTTTCATGAACTTAATTAAATTATATTTAATCGTTTTTCGGCATTTCCAGCCGATTTAAGAACGGTCCATGTAAGTCTCACAAATAATTTTCATGAACAAAATTAAATTAAATTAAATCGTTTTTCGGCATTTTCAGCCGATTTAAGAACAGTCCACGTAAGTCTCACAAATAATTTTCATGAACAAAATTAAATTAAATTTAATCGTTTTTCTGCATTTCCAGCCGATTTAAGAACGATCCACGTAAGTCTTACAAATAATTATCATCAACAAAATTAATTTCAATTCAATAGTTTTTCGGCATTTCCAGCCTATTTAGGGACGATCCACGTAAAAATAAATTGTGCTTGTCTCGATTCCTGTAAGTCTCGCAAATAATTTTCATGAACAAAATTAAATTAAATTTAATCGTTTTTCGGCATTTCCAGCCTATTTAAGAACGATCCATGTAAGTCTCACAAATAGTTTTCATGAACAAAATCAAATTAAATTTAATCGATTTTCGGCATTTCCAGCCTATTTAAGAACGATCCACGTAAGTCTCACAAATAATTTTAATGAACAAAATTAAATTTAATTTAATCGTTTTTCGGCATTATCAGCCGATTTAAGAACGATCCACGTAAGTCTCACAAATTATTTTCATTAACAAAATTAAATAAAATTTAATCGTTTTTCGGCATTTCCAGCCGATTTAAGAACGATCCATGTAAGTCTCACAAATAATTTTCATGAACAAAATTTAATTAAATTTAATCGTTTTTCGGCATTTCCAGCCGATTTAAGAACGATCCATGTAAGTCTCACAAATAATTTTCATGAACAAAATTAAATTAAATTAAATCGTTTTTCGGCATTTCCAGCCGATTTAAGAACGATCCATGTAAGTCTCACAAATAATTTTCATGAACAAAATCAAATTAAATTTAATCGATTTTCGGCATTTCCAGCCTATTTAAGAACGATCCACGTAAGTCTCACAATTAATTTTAATGAACAAAAAAAATTTAATTTATTCGTTTTTCGGCATTATCAGCCGATTTAAGAACGATCCACGTAAGTCTCACAAATTATTTTCATTAACAAAATTAAATTAAATTTAATCGTTTTTCGGCATTTCCAGCCGATTTAAAAACGATCCATGTAAGTCTCACAAATAATTTTCATGAACAAAATTAAATTAAGATAAATCGTTTTTCGGCATTTCCAGCCGATTTAGGAACGATCCATGTAAGTCTCACAAATAATTTTCATGAACAAAATCAAATTAAATTTAATCGATTTTCGGCATTTCCAGCCTATTTAAGAACGATCCACGTAAGTCTCACAAATAATTTTAATGAACAAAAAAAATTTAATTTATTCGTTTTTCGGCATTATCAGCCGATTTAAGAACGATCCACGTAAGTCTCACAAATTATTTTCATTAACAAAATTAAATAAAATTTAATCGTTTTTCGGCATTTTCAGCCGATTTAAGAACGATCCATGTAAGTCTCACAAATAATTTTCATGAACAAAATTAAATTGAATTTAATCGTTTTTCGGCATTTCCAGCCGATTTAAGAATGATCCATGTAAGTCTCACAAATAATTTTCATGAACAAAATTAAATTAAATTTAATCGTTTTTCGGCATTTCCAGCCGATTTGCTAACGATCCACGTAAGTCTCACAAATAATTTTCATGAACAAAATTAAATTAAATTTAATCGTTTTTCGGCATTTCCAGCCGATTTACTAATGATCCACGTAAGTCTCACAAATAATTTTCATGATCAAAATTAAAGTAAATTTAATCGTTTTTCGGCATTTCCAGCCGATTTAAGAACGATCTATGTAAGTCTCACAAAAAATTTTAATGAACAAAATTAAATTAAATTTAATCGTTTTTCGGCATTTCCAGCCGATTTAAGAACGATCCATATAAGTCTCACAAATAATTTTAATGAACAAAATTAAATTAAATTTAATCGTTTTTCGGCATCTACAGCCGATTTAAGAACGATCCATGGAAGCCTCACAAATAATTTTCATGAACAAAATTCAATTAAATTTAATCGTTTTTCGGCATTTCCAGCCGATTTACTAACGATCCACGTAAGTCTCACAAATAATTTTCATGAACAAAGTTAAATTAATTTAAATCGTTTTTCGGCATTTCCAGCCGATTTAAGAAGGATCCATGTAAGTCTCACAAATAATTTTAATGAATAAAATTAAATTAAATTTAATCGTTTTTCGACATTATCAGCCGATTTGAGAACGATCCACGTAAGTCTCACAAATTATTTTTATTAACAAAACTAAATAAAATTTATTCGTTTTTCGGCATTTCCAACCCATTTAAGAACGATCCATGTAAGTCTCAAAAATAATTTTCATGAACAAAATTAAATTAAATTTAATCGTTTTTCGGCATTTCCTACCCATTTAAGAACGATCGATGTAAGTCTCAGAAATAATTTTCACGAACAAAATGAAATTAAATTTAATCGTTTTTCGGCATTTCCAGTCGATTTAAGAACGATCCATGTAAGTCTCACAAATAATTTTCATGAACAAAATTAAATTAAATTTAATCGTTTTTCGGCATTTCCAGCCGATTTAAGAACGATCCATGTAAGTCTCACAAATGATTTGCATGAACAAAATTAAATTAAATTAAATCGTTTTTCGGCATTTTCAGCCGATTTAAAAACGATCCACGTAAGTCTCACAAATAATTTTCATGAACAAAATTAAATTAAATTTAATCAATTTTCTGCATTTCCAGCCGATTTAAGAACGATCCACGTAAGTCTCACAAATAATTTTCATGAACAAAATTAAATTATATTTAATCGTTTTTCGGCATTTTAAGCCAATTTAAGAACGACCCATGTAAGTCTCACAAATAATTTTCAAGTACATAATTAAATTAAATTTAATCGATTTTCGGCATTTCCAGCCTATTTAAGAACGAACCACGTAAGTCTCACAAATAATTTTAATAAACAAAATTAAATTTAAATTAATCGTTTTTCGGTATTATCAGCCGATTTAAGAACGATCCACGTCTCACAAATAATTTTCATGAACAAAACTAAATTAAATTTAATCGTTTTTCGGCATTTCCAGCCTATTTAAGAACGATCCATGTAAGTCTCACAAATAGTTTTCATGAACAAAACCAAATTAAATTTAATCGATTTTCGGCATTTCCAGCCTATTTAAGAACGATCCACGTAAGTCTCACAAATAATTTTCATGAACAAAATTAAATTTAATTTAATCGTTTTTCGGCATTTTCAGCCAATTTAAGAACGACCCATGTAAGTCTCACAAATAATTTTCAAGTACATAATTATATTAAATTTAATCGTTTTTCGGCATTTCCAGCCGATTTAAGAACGATCCATGTAAGTCTCACAAATAATTTTCATGAACAAAATTAAATTAAATTAAATCGTTTTTCGGCATTTTCAGCCGATTTAAGAACGGTCCACGTAAGTCTCACAAATAATTTTCATGAACAAAATTAAATTAAATTTAATCGTTTTTCTGCATTTCCAGCCGATTTAAGAACGATCCATGTAAGTCTCACAAATAATTTTCATGAACAAAATCAAATTAAATTTAATCGATTTTCGGCATTTCCAGCCTATTTAAGAACGATCCACGTAAGTCTCACAAATAATTTTAATGAACAAAAAAAATTTAATTTATTCGTTTTTCGGCATTATCAGCCGATTTAAGAACGATCCACGTAAGTCTCACAAATTATTTTCATTAACAAAATTAAATTAAATTTAATCGTTTTTCGGCATTTCCAGCCGATTTAAAAACGATTCATGTAAGTCTCACAAATAATTTTCATGAACAAAATTAAATTAAATTAAATCGTTTTTCGGGATTTCCAGCCGATTTAAGAACGATCCATGTAAGTCTCACAAATAATTTTCATGAACAAAATCAAATTAAATTTAATCGATTTTCGGCATTTCCAGCCTATTTAAGAACGATCCACGTAAGTCTCACAAATAATTTTAATGAACAAAAAAAATTTAATTTATTCGTTTTTCGGCATTATCAGCCGATTTAAGAACGATCCACGTAAGTCTCACAAATTATTTTCATTAACAAAATTAAATTAAATTAAATCGTTTTTCGGCATTTCCAACCCATTTAAGAACGATGTATGAAAGGATCACAAATAATTTTCATGAACAAAATGAAATTAAATTTAATCGTTTTTCGGCATTTCCAGTCGATTTAAGAACGATCCATGTAAGTCTCACAAATAATTTTCATGAACAAAATTAAATTAAATTTAATCGTTTTTCGGCATTTCCAGCCGATTTAAGAACGATCCATGTAAGTCTCACAAATGATTTGCATGAACAAAATTAAATTAAATTAAATCGTTTTTCGGCATTTTCAGCCGATTTAAAAACGATCCACGTAAGTCTCACAAATAATTTTCATGAACAAAATTAAATTAAATTTAATCAATTTTCTGCATTTCCAGCCGATTTAAGAACGATCCACGTAAGTCTCACAAATAATTTTCATGAACAAAATTAAATTATATTTAATCGTTTTTCGGCATTTTAAGCCAATTTAAGAACGACCCATGTAAGTCTCACAAATAATTTTCAAGTACATAATTAAATTAAATTTAATCGATTTTCGGCATTTCCAGCCTATTTAAGAACGAACCACGTAAGTCTCACAAATAATTTTAATAAACAAAATTAAATTTAAATTAATCGTTTTTCGGTATTATCAGCCGATTTAAGAACGATCCACGTCTCACAAATAATTTTCATGAACAAAACTAAATTAAATTTAATCGTTTTTCGGCATTTCCAGCCTATTTAAGAACGATCCATGTAAGTCTCACAAATAGTTTTCATGAACAAAACCAAATTAAATTTAATCGATTTTCGGCATTTCCAGCCTATTTAAGAACGATCCACGTAAGTCTCACAAATAATTTTCATGAACAAAATTAAATTTAATTTAATCGTTTTTCGGCATTTTCAGCCAATTTAAGAACGACCCATGTAAGTCTCACAAATAATTTTCAAGTACATAATTAAATTAAATTTAATCGTTTTTCGGCATTTCCAGCCGATTTAAGAACGATCCATGTAAGTCTCACAAATAATTTTCATGAACAAAATTAAATTAAATTAAATCGTTTTTCGGCATTTTCAGCCGATTTAAGAACGGTCCACGTAAGTCTCACAAATAATTTTCATGAACAAAATTAAATTAAATTTAATCGTTTTTCTGCATTTCCAGCCGATTTAAGAACGATCCACGTAAGTCTTACAAATATTTTTAATGAACAAAATTAATTTCAATTCAATAGTTTTTCGGCATTTCCAGCCTATTTAGGGACGATCCACGTAAAAATAAATTGTGCTTGTCTCGGTTCCTGTAAGTCTCACAAATAATTTTCATGAACAAAATTAAATTAAATTTAATCGTTTTTCGGCATTTTCAGCCTATTTAAGAACGACCCATGTAAGTCTCACAAATAATTTACAAGTACATAATTAAATTAAATTTAGTCGATTTTCGGCATTTCCAGCCCATTTAAGAACGAACCACGTAAGTCTCCAAATAATTTTCATGAAGAAAACTAAATTAAATTTAATCGTTTTTCGGCATTTCCAGCCTATTTAGGGACGATCCACGTAAAAATAAATTGTGCTTGTCTCGGTTCCTGTAAGTCTCACAAATAATTTTCATGAACAAAATTAAATTAAATTTAATCGTTTTTCGGCATTTTCAGCCTATTTAAGAACGACCCATGTAAGTCTCACAAATAATTTACAAGTACATAATTAAATTAAATTTAATCGATTTTCGGCATTTCCAGCCCATTTAAGAACGATCCACGCAAGTCTCACAAATAATTTTAATGAACAAAATTAAATTTAAATTAATCGTTTTTCGGTATTATCAGCCGATTTAAGAACGATCCACGTAAGTCTCACAAATTATTTTCATTAACAAAATTAAATAAAATTTAATCGTTTTTCGGCATTTCCAGCCGATTTAAAAACGATCCATGTAAGTCTCACAAATAATTTTCATGAACAAAATTAAATTAAATTGAATCGTTTTTCGGCATTTCCAGCCGATTTAAAAACGATCCATGTAAGTCTCACAAATAATTTTCATAAACAAAATTAAATTAAATTAAATCGTTTTTCGGCATTTTCAGCCGATTTAAGAACGGTCCACGTAAGTCTCACAAATAATTTTCATGAACAAAATTAAATTAAATTTAATCGTTTTTCTGCATTTCCAGCCGATTTAAGAACGATCCACGTAAGTCTCACAAATAATTATCATGAACAAAATTAAATTAAATTTAATCGTTTTTCGGCATTTCCAACCCATTTAAGAACGATGTATGAAAGTCTCACAAATAATTTTCATGAACAAAATTAAATTAAATTTAATCGTTTTTCGGCATTTCCAGTCGATTTAAGAACGATCCATGTAAGTCTCACAAATAATTTTTATGAACAAAATTAAATTAAATTTAATCGTTTTTCGGCATTTCCAGCCGATTTAAGAACGATCCATGTAAGTCTCACAAATGATTTTCATGAACAAAATTAAATTAAATTTAATCGTTTTTCGGCATTTCCAGTCGATTTAAGAACGATCCATGTAAGTCTCACACATAATTTTCATGAACAAAATTAAATTAAATTTAATCGTTTTTCGGCATTTCCAGTCGATTTAAGAACGATCCATGTAAGTCTCACAAATGATTTTCATGAACAAAATTAAATTAAATTTAATCGTTTTTCGGCATTTCCAGTCGATTTAAGAACGATCCATGTAAGTCTCACACATAATTTTCATGAACAAAATTAAATTAAATTTAATCGTTTTTCGGCATTTCCAGTCGATTTAAGAACGATCCATGTAAGTCTCACAAATAATTTTCATGAACAAAATTAAATTAAATTTAATCGTTTTCGGCATTTCCAGCCGATTTAAGAACGATCCATGTAAGTCTCACAAATGATTTTCATGAACAAAATTAAATTAAATTTAATCGATTTTCGGCATTTCCAGCCGATTTAAGAACGATCCATGTAAGTCTCACAAATAATTTTCATGAACAAAATTAAATTAAATTAAATCGTTTTTCGGCATTTTCAGCCGATTTAAGAACGGTCCACGTAAGTCTCACAAATAATTTTCATGAACAAAATTAAATTATATTTAATCGTTTTTCGGCATTTCCAACCCATTTAAGAACGATGTATGAAAGTCTCAGAAATAATTTTCATGAACAAAATTAAATTAAATTTAATCGTTTTTCGGCATTTCCAACCCATTTAAGAACGATGTATGAAAGTCTCAGAAATAATTTTCATGAACAAAATTAAATTAAATTTAATCGTTTTTCGGCATTTCCAACCCATTTAAGAACGATGTATGAAGTCTCACAAATAATTTTCATGAACAAAATTAAATTAAATTTAATCGATTTTCGGCATTTCCAGCCCATTTAAGAACGATCCACGCAAGTCTCACAAATAATTTTAATGAACAAAATTAAATTAAATTAAATCGTTTTTCGGCATTTACAGCCGATTTAAGAACGATCCACGTAAGTCTCACAAATAATTTTCATGAACAAAATTAAATTAAATTTAATCAATTTTCTGCATTTCCAGCCGATTTAAGAACGATCCACGTAAGTCTGACAAATAATTATCATGAACAAAATTAAATTATATTTAATCGTTTTTCGGCATTTCCAGCCGATTTAAGAACGGTCCATGTACGTCTCACAAATAATTTTCATGAACAAAATTAAATTAAATTAAATCGTTTTTCGGCATTTTCAGCCGATTTAAGAACGGTCCACGTAAGTCTTACAAATAATTTTCATGAACAAAATTAAATTAAATTTAATCGTTTTTCTGCATTTCCAGCCGATTTAAGAACGATCCACGTAAGTCTTACAAATAATTATCATGAACAAAATTAATTTCAATTCAATAGTTTTTCGGCATTTCCAGCCTATTTAGGGACGATCCACGTAAAAATAAATTGTGCTTGTCTCGATTCCTGTAAGTCTCACAAATAATTTTCATGAACAAAATTAAATTAAATTTAATCGTTTTTCGGCATTTTCAGCCTATTTAAGAACGACCCATGTAAGTCTCACAAATAATTTTCAAGTACATAATTAAATTAAATTTAATCGATTTTCGGCATTTCCAGCCTATTTAAGAACGAACCACGTAAGTCTCCAAATAATTTTCATGAAGAAAATTAAATTAAATTTAATCGATTTTCGGCATTTCCAGCCCATTTAAGAACGATCCACGTAAGTCTCACAAATAATTTTAATGAACAAAATTAAATTTAAATTAATCGTTTTTCGGTATTATCAGCCGATTTAAGAACGATCCACGTCTCACAAATAATTTTCATGAACAAAACTAAATTAAATTTAATCGTTTTTCGGCATTTCCAGCCTATTTAAGAACGATCCATGTAAGTCTCACAAATAGTTTTCATGAACAAAATCAAATTAAATTTAATCGATTTTCGGCATTTCCAGCCTATTTAAGAACGATCCACGTAAGTCTCACAAATAATTTTAATGAACAAAATTAAATTTAATTTAATCGTTTTTCGGCATTTCCAGCCGATTTAAGAACGATCCATGTAAGTCTCACAAATAATTTTCATGAACTAAATTAAATTAAATTTAATCGTTTTTCGGCATTTCCAGCCGATTTAAAAACGATCCATGTAAGTCTCACAAATAATTTTCATGAACAAAATTAAATTAAATTAAATCGTTTTTCGGCATTTTCAGCCGATTTAAGAACGGTCCACGTAAGTCCTACAAATAATTTTCATGAACAAAATTAAATTAAATTTAATCGTTTTTCGGCATTTCCAGCCGATTTAATAAACATCCATGTAAGTCTCACAAATAATTTTCATGAACAAAATTAAATTAAATTTAATCGTTTTTCGGCATTTCCAGCTAATTTAAGAACGATCCACGTAAGTCTCACAAATAATTTTCATAAACCAAATTAAATCTAATTTAATCGTTTTTTCGGTATTTTCAGCTGATTTAAGAACGATCCATGTAAGTCTCTTAAATAATTTTCATGAACAAAATTAAATTAAATTCAATCGTTTTTCGGCATTACCAGCCGATTTAAGAACGATCCATGTAAGTCTCACAAATAATTTTTATGAACAAAATTAAATTAAATTTAATCGTTTTTCGGCATTTCCAGCCGATTTAAGAACCATCCATGTAAGTCTCACAAATAATTTTAATGAACAAAATTAAATTAAATTTAATCGTTTTTCTGCATTTCCAGCCGATTTAAGAACGATCCACGTAAGTCTCACAAATAATTTTCATGAACAAAATTAAATCAAATTTAATCGTTTTACGGCATTTCCAACCCATTTAAGAACGATGTATGTAAGTCTCACAAATAATTTTCACGAACAATATTAAATTAAATTTAATCGTTTTTCGGCATTTCCAGCCGATTTAAGAACGATCCATGTAAGCCTCACAAATAATTTTCATGAATAAAATTAAATTAAAATTAATCGTTTCTCGGCATTTCCAGCCGATTTACTAACGATCCACGTAAGTCTCACAAATAATTTTCATGAACAAAATTAAATTAAATTAAATCGTTTTTCGGCATTTCCAGCCGATTTAAGAACGATCCACGTAAGTCTCACAAATCATTTTCATGAACCAAATTAAATCTAATTTAATCGTTTTTTCGGTATTTTCAGCTGATTTAAGAACGATCCATGTAAGTCTCACAAATAATTTTAATGAACAAAATTAAATTAAATTTATTCTTTTTTCGGCATTATCAGCCGATTTGAGAACGATCCACGTAAGTCTCACAAATTATTTTTATTAACAAAATTAAATAAAATTTATTCGTTTTTCGGCATTTCCAACCCATTTAAGAACGATCCATGTAGTCTCACAAATAAAAAAAAATAAATAAATACAGTTTATTGAAACTCCTAAGAGCTACAAATGGCCATCGACCGAAGTCTTTCAGCCTTACACACAAATTCCAGCCGATTTACTAACGATCCACGTAAGTCTCACAAATAATTTTCATGAAAAAAATTAAATTAAATTTAACCGTTTTTCGGCATATCCAACCCATTTAAGAACGATGTATGTAAGTCTCACAAATCTTTTTCATGAACAAAATTAATATAAATTTAATCGTTTTTCGGCATTTCCAGCCGATTTAAGAACGATTCATGTAAATCTCACAAATAATTTTCATGAACAAAATTAAATTAAATTTAATCGTTTTTCGGCATTTTTTACCCATTTAAGAACGATCCATGTAAGTCTCAGAAATAATTTTCATGAACAAAATTAAATTAAATTTAATCGTTTTGTGGCATTTCCGACCCATTTAAGAACGATGTATGAAAGTCTCACAAATAATTTTCATGAACAAAATTAAATTAAATTTAATCGTTTTCGGCATTTCCAGCCGATTTAAGAACGATCCATGTAAGTCTCACAAATGATTTTCATGAACAAAATTAAATTAAATTAAATCGTTTTTCGGCATTTTCAGCCGATTTAAGAACGATCCACGTAAGTCTCACAAATAATTTTAATGAACAAAATTAAATTAAATTTAATCATTTTTCTGCATTTCCAGCCGATTTAAGAACGATCCACGTAAGTCTCACAAATAATTTTCATGAACAAAATTAAATTTAATTTAATCGTTTTTCGGCATTTTCAGCCAATTTAAGAACGACCCATGTAAGTCTCACAAATAATTTTCATGAACAAAATTTAATTAAATTAAATCGTTTTTCGGCATTTTCAGCCGATTAAAGAACGATCCACGTAAGTCTCACAAATAATTTTCATGAACAAAATTAAATTAAATTTAATCGTTTTTCTGCATTTCCAGCCGATTTAAGAACGATCCACGTAAGTCTCACAAATAATTTTAATGAACAACATTAAAATTAAATTAATCGTTTTGCGATATTATCAGCCGATTTAAGAACGATCCACGTAAGCCTCACAAACAATTTTCAGGAACAAAATTAAATCAAATTTAATCGTTTTTCGGCATTTCCAACCCATTTAAGAACGATCCATGTAAGTCTCACAAATAGTTTTCATCAACAAAATCGAATTAAATTTAATCGATTTTCAGCATTTCCAGCCGATTTAAGAACGATCCATGTAAGTCTCACAAATAATTTTCATGTACAAAATTAAATTAAATTAAATCGTTTTTCGGCATTTCCAGCCGATTTAAGAACGATCCACGTAAGTCTCACAAATAATTTTCATGAACCAAATAAATCTAATTTAATCGTTTTTCGGCATTTCCAGCCGATTTAAGAATGATCCATGTAAGTCTCACAAATAATTTTCATGAACAAAATTAAATTAAATTTAATCGTTTTCCGGCATTTCCAGCCGATTTAATAACGATCCATGTGAGTCTCACAAATAATTTTCATGATCAAAATTAAATTAAATTTAATGGTTTTTCGGCATTTCCAGCCGATTTAAGAACGATCCACGTAAGTCTCACAAATATTTTTTATGAACAAAATTAAATGAAATTTAATCGTTTTTCGGCATTTCCAGCCGATTTAAGAACCATCCATGTAAGTCTCACAAATAATTTTCATGAACAAAATTAAATTAAATTTAATCGTTTTTCGGCATTTCCAGCCGATTTAAGAACGATCCACGTAAGTCTCACAAATCATTTTCATGAAGAAAATTTAATTAAATTAAATCGTTTTTCGGCATTTTCAGCCGATTTAAGAACGATCCACGTAAGTCTCACAAATAATTTTCATGAACAAAATTAAATTAAATTTAATAGTTTTTCTGCATTTCCAGCCGATTTAAGAACGATCCACGTAAGTCTCACAAATAATTTTAATGAACAACATTAAAATTAAATTAATCGTTTTGCGATATTATCAGCCGATTTAAGAACGATCCACGTAAGCCTCACAAACAATTTTCAGGAACAAAATTAAATCAAATTTAATCGTTTTTCGGCATTTCCAACCCATTTAAGAACGATCCATGTAAGTCTCACAAATAGTTTTCATCAACAAAATCGAATTAAATTTAATCGATTTTCAGCATTTCCAGCCGATTTAAGAACGATCCATGTAAGTCTCACAAATAATTTTCATGTACAAAATTAAATTAAATTAAATCGTTTTTCGGCATTTCCAGCCGATTTAAGAACGATCCACGTAAGTCTCACAAATAATTTTCATGAACCAAATAAATCTAATTTAATCGTTTTTCGGCATTTCCAGCCGATTTAAGAACGATCCATGTAAGTCTCACAAATAATTTTCATGAACAAAATTAAATCAAATTTAATCGTTTTTCGGCATTTCCAACCCATTTAAGAACGATGTATGTAATTCTCACAAATAATTTTCATGAACAAAATTAAATAAAATTTCATCGTTTTTCGGAATTTCCAGCCGATTTAAGAACGATCCATGTAAGTCTCACAAATAATTTTCATGAACAAAATTAAATTAAATTTAATCGCTTTTCGGCATTTCTAACCCATTTTAGAACGATCCACTTAAGTCTCACAGATAATTTTCATGAACAAAATTAAATAAAATTAAATTAAATTTAATCGTTTTTCGGCATTTCTAACCCATTTAAGAACGATCCACGGAAGTCTCACAAATAATTTACATTAACAAAATTAAATAAAATTTCATCGTTTTTCGGCATTTCCGGCCGTTTTAAGAACGATCCATGTAAGTCTCACAAATAATTTTCATGAACAAAATTAAATTAAATTTAATCGTTTTCCGGCATTTCCAGCCGATTTAATAACGATCCATGTGAGTCTCACAAATAATTTTCATGATCAAAATTAAATTAAATTTAATGGTTTTTCGGCATTTCCAGCCGATTTAAGAACGATCCACGTAAGTCTCACAAATATTTCTTATGAACAAAATTAAGTTAAATTTAATCGACTTTCGGCATTTCCAGCCGATTCAAGAACGATCCACGTAAGTCTCACAAATAATTTTCATGAATTAAATTAATTTAAATTGAATCGTTTTTCGGCATTTTCAGCCGATTTAAGAACGATCCATGTAAGTCTCACAAATAATTTTCATAAACCAAATTAAATCTAATTTAATCGTTTTTTCGGTATTTTCAGCTGATTTAAGAACGATCCATGTAAGTCTCACAAATAATTTTCATGAACAAAATTAAATCAAATTTCCAACCCATTTAAGAACGATGTATGTAAGTCTCACAAATAATTTCCATGAACAAAATTAAATAAAATTTCATCGTTTTTCGGCATTTCCAGCCGATTTAACAACGATCCATGTAAGTCTCACAAATAATTTTCATGAACAAAATTAAATTAAATTTAATCGTTTTTTGGCATTTCTAACCCTTTTAAGAACGATCCACGTAAGTCTCACAAATAATTTTCATGAACAAAATTAATTTAAATTTAATCGTTTTTCGGCATTTCCAGCCGATTTAAGAACGATCCATGTAAGTCTCACAAATAATTTTCATGAACAAAATTAAATAAAATTTCATCGTTTTTCGGCATTTCCAGCCGATTTAAGAACGATCCATGTAAGTCTCACAAATAATTTTCATGAACAAAATTAAATTAAATTTAATCATTTTTCGGCATTTCTAACCCATTTAAGAACGATCCACGTAAGTCTCACAAATAATTTTCATTAACAAAATTAAATAAAATTTCATCGTTTTTCGGCATTTCCAGCCGATATAAGAACGATCCATGTAAGTCTCACAAATAATTTTCATAAACAAAATTAAATTAAATTTAATCGTTTTTCGGCATTTCTAACCCTTTTAAGAACAATCCACGTAAGTCTCACAAATAATTTTCATGAACAAAATTAAATTTATTTTAATCGTTTTTCGGCATTTCCAGTCGATTTAAGAACGATCCATGTAAGTCTCACAAATAATTTTCATGAACAAAATTAAATAAAATTTCATCGTTTTTCGGCATTTCCAGCCGATTTAAGAACGATCCAAGTAAGTCTCACAAATAATTTTCATGAACAAAATTAAATTAAATTTAATCGCTTTTCGGCATTTTCAGCCAATTTAAGAACGACCCATGTAAGTCTTCAAATAATTTTCATGAAGAAAATCAAATTAAATTTAATCGATTTTCGGCATTTCCAGCCTATTTAAGAACGATCCACGTAAGTCTCACAAATAATTTTAATGAACAAAATTAAATTTAAATTAATCGTTTTGCGGTATTATCAGCCGATTTAAGAACGATCCATGTAAGTCTCACAAGCAATTTTCAGAAACAAAATTAAATTAAATTTAATCGTTTTTCGGCATTTCCAGCCGATTTAAGAACGATCCATGTAAGTCTCACAGATAATTTTCATGAACAAAATTAAATCAAATTTAATCGTTTTTCGGCATTTCCAACCCATTTAAGAACGATGTATGTAAGTCTCACAAATAATTTTCATGAACAAAATTAAATAAAATTTCATCGTTTTTCGGCATTTTCAGCCGATTTAAGAACGATCCATGTAAGTCTCACAAATAATTTTCATGAATAAAATTAAATTAAATTTAATCGTTTTTCGGCATTTCCAGCCGATTTAAGAACGATCCATGTAAGTCTCACAGATAATTTTCATGAACAAAATTAAATAAAATTTCATCGTTTTTCGGCATTTCCAGACGATTTAAGAACGATCCATGTAAGTCTCACAAATAATTGTCATGAATAAAATTAAATTAAATTTAATCGTTTTTCGGCATTTCTAACTCATTTAAGAACGATCCACGTAAGTCTCACAAATAATTTTCATGAACAAAATTAAATTAAATTTAATCGCTTTTCGGCATTCACAACCCATTTAAGAACGATCCATGTAAGTCTCACAAATAATTTATATGAACAAAATTAAATTAAATTTAATCGCTTTTCGGCATTTCCAGCCGATTTAAGAACGATCCATGTAAGTCTCACAAATAATTTTCATGTACAAAATTAAATTAAATTAAATCGCTTTTCGGCATTTCCAGCCGATTTAAGAACGATCCACGTAAGTCTCACAAATAATTTTCTTGAACAAAATTAAATTAAATTTAATCGTTTTTCGGCATTTTCAGCCTATTTAAGAACGATCCACGTAAGTCTCCAAATAATTTTCATGAACAAAATTAAATTAAATTTAATCGTTTTTCGGCATTTTCAGCCTATTTAAGAACGATCCACGTAAGTCTCCAAATAGTTTTTGTGAACATAATTAATTTAAATTTAATCGTTTTTCGGCATTATCAGCCTATTTAAGAACGATAAATGTAAGTCTCACAAATAAGTTTTATGAACCAAATTAAATCTAATTTAATCGTCTTTCGGCATTTTCAGCCTATTTAAGAACGATTAATGTAAGTCTTACAAATAATTTTCAAGAACCAAATTAAATTAAATTTAATCGTTTTTTCAGTATTTCCAGCAGATTTAAGAACGATCCATGTAAGTCTCCAAATAATTTTCATGAACAAAATTAAATTGAATTTAATCGTTTTTCGGCATTTCCAGCCTACTTAAGAACGATCCACGTAAGTCTTCAAATAATTTTCATGAACAAAATTAAATTAAATTTAATCGTTTTTCGGTATTTCCAGCCGATTTAAGAACGATCCACGTAAGTCTCACAAATAATTTTCATGAACCAAATTAAATTAAATTTAATCGTTTTTTCGGTATATCCAGCTGATTTAAGAACGATCCATGTAAGTCTCACAAATAATTTTCTTGAACAAAATTAAATTAAATTTAATCGTTTTTCGGCATTTCCAGCCGATTTAAGAACGATCCATGTAAGTCTCACAAATAATTTTCTTGAACAAAATTAAATTAAATTTAATCGTTTTTCGGCATTTCCAGCCGATTTAAGAACGATCCATGTAAGTCTCACAAGTAATTTTATTTTACAAAATTAAATTTAATTTAATCGTTTTTCGGTATTATCAGCCGATTTAAGAACGATCCACGTAAGTCTCAGAAATAATTTTCATTAACAAATTAAATAAAATTTAATCGTTTTTCGGAATTTCCAGCCGATTTAAGAACGATCCATGTAACTCTCACAAATAATTTTCATGAACAAAATTAAATTTAATTGAATCGTTTTTTCGGTATTTCCAGCCGATTTAAGATCGATCCATGTAAGTCTCACAAATAATTTCAATGAACAAAATTAAATTTAATTGAATCGTTTTTTCGGTATTTCCAGCCGATTTAAGAACGATCCATGTAAGTCTAACAAATAATTTTCACGAACAAAATAAATTAAATTTAATCGATTTTCGGCATTTCCAGCCGATTTAATAACGATCCATGTAAGTCTCACAAATAATTTTATTTAACAAAATTAAATTGAATTTAATCGTTTTTCGGCATTTCCAGCCGATTTAAGAACGATCCATGTAAGTCTCACAAATAATTTTCACGAACAAAATAAATTAAATTTAATCGATTTTCGGCATTTCCAGCCAATTTAAGAACGATCCACGTAAGTCTGCAAATAATTTTCATGAACAAAATTAAATTGAATTTAATCGTTTTTCGGCATTTCCAGCTGATTCAAGAACGATCCACGTAAGTCTCACAAATAATTTTCATTAACAAATTAAATAAAATTTAATCGTTTTTCGGCATTTCCAGCCGATTTAATAACGATCCATGTAAGTCTCACAATTTTCACGAACAAAATTAAATAAAATTTAATCGTTTTTCGGCATTTCCAGCCGATTTAAGAACGATCCATGTAACTCTCACAAATAATTTTCATGAACAAAATTAAATTAAATTTAATCGTTTTTCGGCATTTCCAGCCGATTTAAGAACGATCCATGTCAGTCTCACAAATAATTTTCTTGAACAAAATTAAATTAATTTTAATCGTTTTTCGGTATTTCCAGCCGATTTAAGAACGATCGACGTAAGTCTCCTAATAATTTTCATGAACAAAATTAAATTAAATTTAATCGTTTTTTCGGTATTTCCAGCTGATTTAAGAACGATCCATGTAAGTCTCACAAATAATTTTCATGAACCAAATTAAATTTAATTTAATCGTTTTTTCGGTATTTCCAGCTGATTTAAGAACGATCCATGTAAGTCTCACAAATAATTTTCTTGAACAAAATTAAATTAATTTTAATCGTTTTTCGGTATTTCCAGCCGATTTAAGAACGATCCATGTCAGTCTCACAAATAATTTTCTTGAACAAAATTAAATTAATTTTAATCGTTTTTCGGTATTTCCAGCCGATTTAAGAACGATCGACGTAAGTCTCCTAATAATTTTCATGAACAAAATTAAATTAAATTTAATCGTTTTTTCGGTATTTCCAGCTGATTTAAGAACGATCCATGTAAGTCTCACAAATAATTTTCATGAACCAAATTAAATTTAATTTAATCGTTTTTTCGGTATTTCCAGCTGATTTAAGAACGATCCATGTAAGTCTCACAAATAATTTTCATGAACAAAATTAAATTAATTTTAATCGTTTTTCGGCATTTCCAGCCGATTTAAGAACGATCCATGTCAGTCTCACAAATAATTTTCTTGAACAAAATTAAATTAATTTTAATCGTTTTTCGGTATTTCCAGCCGATTTAAGAACGATCGACGTAAGTCTCCAAATAATTTTCATGAACAAAATTAAATTGAATTTAATCGTTTTTCGGCATTTCCAGCCGATTTAAGAACGATCCACGTAAGTCTCACAAATAATTTTCATGAACCAAATTAAATTTAATTTAATCGTTTTTTCGGTATTTCCAGCTGATTTAAGAACGATCCATGTAAGTCTCACAAATAATTTTCTTGAACAAAATTAAATTAATTTTAATCGTTTTTCGGCATTTCCAGCCGATTTAAGAACGATCCATGTCAGTCTCACAAATAATTTTCTTGAACAAAATTAAATTAATTTTAATCGTTTTTCGGCATTTCCAGCCGATTTAAGAACGATCCACGTAAGTCTCACAAATAATTTTCATGAACCAAATTAAATTTAATTTAATCGTTTTTTCGGTATTTCCAGCTGATTTAAGAACGATCTATGTAAGTCTCACAAATAATTTTCTTGAACAAAATTAAATTAATTTTAATCGTTTTTCGGCATTTCCAGCCGATTTAAGAACGATCCATGTCAGTCTCACAAATAATTTTCTTGAACAAAATTAAATTAATTTTAATCGTTTTTCGGTATTTCCAGCCGATTTAAGAACGATCGACGTAAGTCTCCAAATAATTTTCATGAACAAAATTAAATTGAATTTAATCGTTTTTCGGCATTTCCAGCCGATTTAAGAACGATCCACGTAAGTCTCACAAATAATTTTCATGAACCAAATTAAATTTAATTTAATCGTTTTTTCGGTATTTCCAGCTGATTTAAGAACGATCCATGTAAGTCTCACAAATAATTTTCTTGAACAAAATTAAATTAATTTTAATCGTTTTTCGGCATTTCCAGCCGATTTAAGAACGATCCATGTCAGTCTCACAAATAATTTTCTTGAACAAAATTAAATTAATTTTAATCGTTTTTCGGCATTTCCAGCCGATTTAAGAACGATCCACGTAAGTCTCACAAATAATTTTCATGAACCAAATTAAATTTAATTTAATCGTTTTTTCGGTATTTCCAGCTGATTTAAGAACGATCTATGTAAGTCTCACAAATACTTTTCTTGAACAAAATTAAATTAATTTTAATCGTTTTTCGGCATTTCCAGCCGATTTAAGAACGATCCATGTCAGTCTCACAAATAATTTTCTTGAACAAAATTAAATTAATTTTAATCGTTTTTCGGTATTTCCAGCCGATTTAAGAACGATCGACGTAAGTCTCCAAATAATTTTCATGAACAAAATTAAATTGAATTTAATCGTTTTTCGGCATTTCCAGCCGATTTAAGAACGATCCACGTAAGTCTCACAAATAATTTTCATGAACCAAATTAAATTTAATTTAATCGTTTTTTCGGTATTTCCAGCTGATTTAAGAACGATCCATGTAAGTCTCACAAATAATTTTCTTGAACAAAATTAAATTAATTTTAATCGTTTTTCGGCATTTCCAGCCGATTTAAGAACGATCCATGTCAGTCTCACAAATAATTTTCTTGAACAAAAGTAAATTAATTTTAATCGTTTTTCGGTATTTCCAGCCGATTTAAGAACGATCGACGTAAGTCTCCAAATAATTTTCATGAACAAAATTAAATTGAATTTAATCGTTTTTCGGCATTTCCAGCTGATTTAAGAACGATCCACGTAAGTCTCACAAATAATTTTCATGAACAATATTAAATTAAATTTAATCGTTTCTCGGCATTTCCAGCCGATTTAAGAACGATGCATGATATGTTTCACAAATAATTTTCATGAACAAAATTACATTAAATTTAATCTTTTTTCGGCATTTCCGGCCGATTTAAGAACGATCCACGTAAGTCTCACAAATAATTTTCATGAACAAAATTAAATTAAATTTAATTGTTTTTCGGCATTTCCAGCCGATTTAAGAACGATCCAAGTAAGTCTCACAAATAATTTTCATGAACTAAATTAAATTGAATTTAATCATTTTTCGGCATTTCTAGCCGATTTAAGAACGATCCACGTAAGTCTCACAAATAATTTTCATGATCAAAATTAAATTGAAATTAATCGTTTTTCGGCATTTCCAGCCGATTTAAGAACGATCCACGTATGTCTCACAAATAATTTTCATGAACAAAATTAAATTAAATTTAATCGTTTTTCGGCATTTTCAGCCGATTTAAGAACGATCCATGTAAGTCTCACAAATAATTTTAATGAACAAAATTAAATTAAATTTAATTGTTTTTCGGCATTTCCAGCCGATTTAAGAAGGATCCAAGTAAGTCTCACAAATAATTTTTATGAACAAAATTAAATTGAATTTAATCGTTTTTCGGCATTTCTAGCCGATTTAAGAACGATCCACGTAAGTCTCACAAATAATTTTCATGAACAAAATTAAATTGAAATTAATCGTTTTTCGGCATTTCCAGCCGATTTGAGAACGATCCACGTATGTCTCACAAATAATTTTCATGAACAAAATTAAAATAAATTTAATCGTTTTTCGGCATTTTCAGCCGATTTAAGAACGATCCAAGTAAGTCTCACAAATAATTTTCATGAACAAAATTAAATTTAATTTAATCGTTTTTCGGCATTTCTAGCCGATTTAAGAACGATCCACGTAAGTCTCACAAATAATTTTCATGCACAAAATTAAATTGAATTTAATCGTTTTTCGGCATTTCCAGCGGATTTAAGAACGATCCACGTATGTCTCACAAATAATTTTCATGAACAAAATTAAATTAAATTTAATCGTTTTTTGGCATTTCTAGCCGATTTAAGAACGATCCACGTAAGTCTCACAAACAATTTTCATGAACAAAATTAAATTAAATTTAATGGTTGTTCGGCATTTCCAGCAGATTTAAGAACGATGCATGTAAGTCTCACAAATAATTTTCATGAACAAAATTAAATTGAATTTAATCGTTTTTCGGCATTTCCAGCTGATTTAAGAACGATCCACGTAAGTCTCACAAATAATTTTCATGAACAATATTAAATTAAATTTAATCGTTTCTCGGCATTTCCAGCCGATTTAAGAACGATGCATGATATGTTTCACAAATAATTTTCATGAACAAAATTACATTAAATTTAATCTTTTTTCGGCATTTCCGGCCGATTTAAGAACGATCCACGTAAGTCTCACAAATAATTTTCATGAACAAAATTAAATTAAATTTAATTGTTTTTCGGCATTTCCAGCCGATTTAAGAACGATCCAAGTAAGTCTCACAAATAATTTTCATGAACTAAATTAAATTGAATTTAATCATTTTTCGGCATTTCTAGCCGATTTAAGAACGATCCACGTAAGTCTCACAAATAATTTTCATGATCAAAATTAAATTGAAATTAATCGTTTTTCGGCATTTCCAGCCGATTTAAGAACGATCCACGTATGTCTCACAAATAATTTTCATGAACAAAATTAAATTAAATTTAATCGTTTTTCGGCATTTTCAGCCGATTTAAGAACGATCCATGTAAGTCTCACAAATAATTTTAATGAACAAAATTAAATTAAATTTAATTGTTTTTCGGCATTTCCAGCCGATTTAAGAAGGATCCAAGTAAGTCTCACAAATAATTTTTATGAACAAAATTAAATTGAATTTAATCGTTTTTCGGCATTTCTAGCCGATTTAAGAACGATCCACGTAAGTCTCACAAATAATTTTCATGAACAAAATTAAATTGAAATTAATCGTTTTTCGGCATTTCCAGCCGATTTGAGAACGATCCACGTATGTCTCACAAATAATTTTCATGAACAAAATTAAAATAAATTTAATCGTTTTTCGGCATTTTCAGCCGATTTAAGAACGATCCAAGTAAGTCTCACAAATAATTTTCATGAACAAAATTAAATTTAATTTAATCGTTTTTCGGCATTTCTAGCCGATTTAAGAACGATCCACGTAAGTCTCACAAATAATTTTCATGCACAAAATTAAATTGAATTTAATCGTTTTTCGGCATTTCCAGCGGATTTAAGAACGATCCACGTATGTCTCACAAATAATTTTCATGAACAAAATTAAATTAAATTTAATCGTTTTTTGGCATTTCTAGCCGATTTAAGAACGATCCACGTAAGTCTCACAAACAATTTTCATGAACAAAATTAAATTAAATTTAATGGTTGTTCGGCATTTCCAGCAGATTTAAGAACGATGCATGTAAGTCTCACAAATAATTTTCATGAACAAAATTAAATTAAATTTAATTGCTTTTCGGCATTTCCAGCCTATTAAAGAACGATCCACTTAAAAAAAAATTGTGCTTGTCTCGGTTCCTCTAAGTCTCATAAATAATTTTAATGAACAAAATTAAATTTAATTTAAACGTTTTTCGGCATTATCAGCCGATTTAAGAACGATCCACGTAAGTCTCACAAATAATTTTCATTAACAAAATTAAATAAAATTTAATCGTTTTTCGGCATTTCCAGCCGATTTAAGAACGATCCACGTAAGTCTCACAAATAATTTTCATGAACAAATTTAAATTAAATTTAATCGTTTTTCGGCATTTCCAGCCAATTTAAGAACGATCCATGTAAGTCTCACAAATAATTTTCAAGAACAAAATTAAATTGAATTTAATCGTTTTTCGGCATTTCCAGCCGATTTAAGAACGATCCATGTAAGTCGCACAAATAATTTTCATGAACAAAATTAAATTAAATTTTATCGTTTTTCGGCATTTCCAGCCGATTTAAGAACGATCCACGTAAGTCTCACAAATAATTTTCTTGAACAAAATTAAATTAAATTTAATCGTTTTTCGGCATTTTCAGCCGATTTAAGAACGATCCATGTAAGTCTCACAAATAATTTTCACGAAAAAAATAAATTAAATTTAATCGATTTTCGGCATTGTCAGCCTATTTAAGAACGATCCACTTATGTCTCCAAATAATTTTCATGAACAAAATCAAATTAAATTTAATCGATTTTCGGCATTTCCAGCCTATTTAAGAACGATCCACGTAAGTCTGCAAATAATTTTCATGAACAAAATTAAATTGAATTTAATCATTTTTCGGCATTTCCAGCTGATTTAAGAACGATCCACGTAAGTCTCACAAATAATTTTTATTAACAAATTAAATAAAATTTAATCGTTTTTCGGCATTTCCAGCCGATTTAATAACGATCCATGTAAGTCTCACAAATAATTTTATTTAACAAAATTAAATTTAATTTAATCGTTTTTCGGTATTATCAGCCGATTTAAGAACGATCCACGTAAGTCTCACAAATAATTTTCATTAACAAATTAAATAAAATTTAATCGTTTTTCGGCATTTCCAGCCGATTTAGGAACGATCCATGTAAGTCTCACAAATAATTTTCATGAACAAAATTAAATTAAATTTCATCGCTTTTCGGCATTTCCAGCCGATTTAAGAACGATCCACGTAAGTCTCACAAATAATTTTCATGAACAAAATTAAATTAAATTTAATTTTTTTTCGGCATTATCAGCCGATTTGAGAACGATCCACGTAAGTCTCACAAATTATTTTTATTAACAAAATTAAATAAAATTTATTCGTTTTTCGGCATTTCCAACCCATTTAAGAACGATCCATGTAAGTTTCACAAATAATTTTTATGAACAAAATTAAATTAAATTTAATCGTTTTTCGGCATTTCCAACCCATTTAAGAACGATGTATTAAAGTCTCACAAATAATTTTCATGAACAAAATTGAAATAAATTAAATCGTTTTTCGGCATTTCCAGCCGATTTAAGAACGATCCATGTAAATCTCACAAATAATTTTCATGAACAAAATTAAATTAGATTTAATCGTTTTTCGGCATTTCCAACCCATTTAAGAACGATCCATGTAAGTCTCAGAAATAATTTTCATGAACAAACTTAAATTAAATTTAATCGTTTTTCGGCATTTCCAACCCATTGAAGAACGATGTATGAAAGTCTCACAAATAATTTTCATGAACAAAATTAAATTAAATTTAATCGTTTTTCGGCATTTCTAGCCGATTTAAGAACGATCCATGTAAGTCTCACAAATAATTTTCATGAACAAAATTAAATTAAATTTAATCGTTTTTCGGCATTTCCAACCCATTTAAGAACGATCCATGTAAGTCTCACAAATAATTTTCATGAACAAAATTAAATTAAATTTAATCGTTTTTCGGCATTTCCAACCCATTTAAGAACGATGTATGTAAGTCTCACAAATAATTTTCATGAACAAAATTAAATTAAATTTCATCGTTTTTCGGCATTTTCAGCCGATTTAAGAACGATCCATGTAAGTCTCACAAATAATTTTCATGAACAAAATTAAATTAAATTTAATCGTCTTTCGGCATTTCTAACCCATTTAAGAACGATCCACGTCAGTCTCACAAATAATTTTCATGAACAAAATAAATTAAATTTAATCGTTTTTCGGCATTTCCAGCCGATTTAAGAACCATCCATGTAAGTCTCACAAATAATTTTCATGAACAAAATTAAATTAAATTTAATCGTTTTTCGGCATTTCCAGCCGATTTAAGAACGATCCACGTAAGTCTCACAAATCATTTTAATGAACAAAATTAAATTTAATTTAAACGTTTTTCGGCATTATCAGCCGATTTAAGAACGATCCACGTAAGTCTCACAAATAATTTTCATTAACAAAATTAAATAAAATTTAATCGTTTTTCGGCATTTCCAGCCGATTTAAGAACGATCCACGTAAGTCTCACAAATAATTTTCATGAACAAATTTAAATTAAATTTAATCGTTTTTCGGCATTTCCAGCCAATTTAAGAACGATCCATGTAAGTCTCACAAATAATTTTCAAGAACAAAATTAAATTGAATTTAATCGTTTTTCGGCATTTCCAGCCGATTTAAGAACGATCCATGTAAGTCGCACAAATAATTTTCATGAACAAAATTAAATTAAATTTAATCGTTTTTCGGCATTTCCAGCCGATTTAAGAACGATCCACGTAAGTCTCACAAATAATTTTCTTGAACAAAATTAAATTAAATTTAATCGTTTTTCGGCATTTTCAGCCGATTTAAGAACGATCCATGTAAGTCGCACAAATAATTTTCATGAACAAAATTAAATTGAATTTAATCATTTTTCGGCATTTCCAGCTGATTTAAGAACGATCCACGTCTCACAAATAATTTTTATTAACAAATTAAATAAAATTTAATCGTTTTTCGGCATTTCCAGCCGATTTAATAACGATCCATGTAAGTCTCACAAATAATTTTATTTAACAAAATTAAATTTAATTTAATCGTTTTTCGGTATTATCAGCCGATTTAAGAACGATCCACGTAAGTCTCACAAATAATTTTCATTAACAAATTAAATAAAATTTAATCGTTTTTCGGCATTTCCAGCCGATTTAGGAACGATCCATGTAAGTCTCACAAATAATTTTCATGAACAAAATTAAATTAAATTTCATCGTTTTTCGGCATTTCCAGCCGATTTAAGAACGATCCACGTAAGTCTCACAAATAATTTTTATGAACCAAATTAAATTTAATTTAATTGTTTCTTCGGCATTTCCAGCCGATTTAAGAACGATCCATGTAAGTCTCACAAATAATTTTAATGAACAAAATTAAATTAAATTTAATTTTTTTTCGGCATCATCAGCCGATTTGAGAACGATCCACGTAAGTCTCACAAATTATTTTTATTTACAAAATTAAATAAAATTTATTCGTTTTTCGGCATTTCCAACCCATTTAAGAACGATCCATGTAAGTTTCACAAATAATTTTTATGAACAAAATTAAATTAAATTTAATCGTTTTTCGGCATTTCCAACCCATTTAAGAACGATGTATTAAAGTCTCACAAATAATTTTCATGAACAAAATTGAAATAAATTAAATCGTTTTTCGGCATTTCCAGCCGATTTAAGAACGATCCATGTAAATCTCACAAATAATTTTCATGAACAAAATTAAATTAGATTTAATCGTTTTTCGGCATTTCCAACCCATTTAAGAACGATCCATGTAAGTCTCAGAAATAATTTTCATGAACAAACTTAAATTAAATTTAATCGTTTTTCGGCATTTCCAACCCATTGAAGAACGATGTATGAAAGTCTCACAAATAATTTTCATGAACAAAATTAAATTAAATTTAATCGTTTTTCGGCATTTCTAGCCGATTTAAGAACGATCCATGTAAGTCTCACAAATAATTTTCATGAACAAAATTAAATTAAATTTAATCGTTTTTCGGCATTTCCAACCCATTTAAGAACGATGTATTAAAGTCTCACAAATAATTTTCATGAACAAAATTGAAATAAATTTAATCGATTTTCGGCATTTCCAGCCTATTTAAGAACGATCCACGTAAGTCTCACAAATAATTTTAATGAACAAAATTAAATTAATCGTTTTTCGGTATTATCAGCCGATTTAAGAACGATCCACGTAAGTCTCACAAATAATTTTAATGAACAAAATTAAATTTAATTTAATCGTTTTTCGGCATTATCAGCCGATTTAAGAACGATCCGCATAAGTCTCACAAATTATTTTCATTAGCAAAATTAAATAAAATTTAATCGTTTTTCGGCATTTCCAGCCGATTTAAGAACGATCCATGTAAGTCTCACAAATAATTTTCATGAACAAAATTAAATTAAATTTAATCGTTTTTCGGCAATTCCAACCCATTTAAGAATGATGTATGTAAGTCTCACAAATAATTTTCATGAACAAAATTAAATTAAATTTCATCGTTTTTCGGCATTTCCAGCCGATTTAAGAACGATCTATGTAAGTCTCACAAATAATTTTCATGAACAAAATTTAATTAAATTTAATCGTTTTTCGGCATTTCTAACCCATTTAAGAACGATCCACGTCAGTCTCACAAATAATTTTCATGAACAAAATTAAATTAAATTTAATCGTTTTTCGGCATTTCCAGCCGATTTAAGAACGATCCATGTAAGTCTCACAAGTAATTTTCATGAACAAAATAAACTAAATTTAATCGTTTTTCGGCTTTACCAGCCGATTTAAGAACGATCCATGTAAGTGTCACAAATAATTTTCATGAACAAAATTAAATTAAATTTAATCGTTTTTCGGCATTTCCAACCCATTTAAGAACGATGTATTAAAGTCTCACAAATAATTTTCATGAACAAAATTAAATTAAATTTAATCGTTTTTCGGCATTTCCAGCCGATTTAAGAACGATCCAGGTCAGTCTCACAAATAATTTTCATGAACAAAATTTAATTAAATTTTATCGTTTTTCGGCATTTCCAGCCTATTTAAGAACGATCCACGTAAGTCTCACAAATAATTTTAATGAACAAAATTAAATTTAAATTAATTCGTTTTTCGGTATTATCAGCCGATTTAAGAACGATCCACGTAAGTCTCACAAATAATTTTCATGAACAAAATTAAATTAAATTTAATCGTTTTTCGGCATTTCCAGCCGATTTAAGAACGATCCATGTAGGTCTCACAAATAGATTTCATGAACAAAATCAAATTAAATTTAATAGATTTTCGGCATTTCCAGCCTATTTAAGAACGATCCACGTAAGTCTCACAAATAATTTTAATGAACACAATTAAATTTAATTTAATCGTTTTTCGGCATTATCAGCCGATTTAAGAACGATCCGCATAAGTCTCACAAATTATTTTCATTAGCAAAATTAAATAAAATTTAATCGTTTTTCGGCATTTCCAGCCGATTTAAGAACGATCCATGTAAGTCTCACAAATAATTTTCATGAACAAAATTAAATTAAATTTAATCGTTTTTCGGCAATTCCAACCCATTTAAGAATGATGTATGTAAGTCTCACAAATAATTTTCATGAACAAAATTAAATTAAATTTCATCGTTTTTCGGCATTTCCAGCCGATTTAAGAACGATCTATGTAAGTCTCACAAATAATTTTCATGAACAAAATTAAATTAAATTTAATCGTTTTTCGGCATTTCCAGCCGATTTAAGAACGATCTATGTAAGTCTCACAAATAATTTTCATGAACAAAATTAAATTAAATTTAATCGTTTTTCGGCATTTCTAACCCATTTAAGAACGATCCACGTCAGTCTCACAAATAATTTTCATGAACAAAATTAAATTAAATTTAATCGTTTTTCGGCATTTCCAGCCGATTTAGGAACGATCCATGTAAGTCTCACAAATAATTTTCATGAACAAAATTAAATTAAATTTAATCGTTTTTCGGCATTTCCAACCCATTTAAGAACGATGTATGAGTAGAT